>CAUYQS010127630.1:0-26415 GCA_963574585.1 Otolemur crassicaudatus
ATATTGGAGACACGAAGGGAATGGGTACTGTTCAGAAATGCATGCCCCACAGATGTTACCATGCAGAACTGGAGGAGTCTACAGTGTTACCCACACGCTGTTGGCATTGTTGTAAACAAACAGGTTAAGGGCAAGATTCTCGCCAAGGGGATTAATGATTAAGCACTTTAAGAGCCCAAAGAGCTGAGATAACTCCCTAAAATGAGTGAAGGAAAATGATCAGAAAAAAAAGGAGACCATAGAGAGAGGTACCTGGGTTCAACTGAAGCGCCAGCCTGTTCTATCCAGAGAAACACCTTCGTGAGAACCAAAAGAAAGGAGCCTGAGCTCCTGGAACCTATTTGCCATGTGGCCTAACAGGTGTACAGCACAGCATACAGGAGCACCAAGGAACCAATGGAACCAGGAGCATAACGTGCTGGGACCCATTCCCCATGAATTCATGGCATAATAGGCATTAAAAATAAAAGGTTAGGCTGGGCACAGTGGCTCACGCCTGTATTCCCAACATTTTAGGAGACCGAGGTGGATGGATTGCTTGAGCTCACAAATTCGAGACCAGCCTGAGCAAAAGAGACACACACACACACACACCCGTCTCTAAAAGTAGCCAGGCGTTGTGGCAGGTTCCTGGAGTCACAGCTACTTGGGAGGCGGAGGCAAGAGAATCACTTAAGCCCAAGAGTTTGAGGTTGCTGTGAGCTGTGACGCTGTGGCACTCTACCGAGGGTGACACAGTAAGACTCTGTCTCTATAAATAAATAAATAGCTACTGTAGAAACAAAAAGAAGAAGAAGAAAGAAGCCTTGGAACACACCCAGGAGTTAGGAAGAAAGATGAAAAAAGGGAGAACTAACAAAGATAACTAAAAAGAGTGGTTTATATATATTTTCTTTTTTGTCTTTTTTTTCATTGCAAGAGTGGTTTTTATATATTTTACATATTTGTAGTGAATTCTGTCATTTCTTGGCAAAGGATAATTCCACACAAATCTGTTTCCTTCTGAGATTCTATAAATGATTTTTTCTTCAATCTATTGTGTATGAAGAACCCTCATCAGTAATTCTGTATGTTTTTACTTCCTTATGGGGTCTAAACAGAAAAAGAGAGAAAGAAGAGAAAGGCTTCAGAGGATTTTTTGTTGGATTTTTTTTTTTTACTTCTTTTGCTCTCTTTTTGGCTATTAACAGCTTTTAAAAATCAGTTCAGCACCTGTGGCTCAAGTGGCTAAGGCACCAGCCACATACACCTAAGGTGGCAGGTTTGAATCCAGCCCATGCCCGCCAAACAACAATGACAGCTGCAGCCAAAAAATAGCCAGGCACTGTGGCGGGCGCCTGTAGTCCCAGCTACTTGGGAGGCTGAGGCAGGAGACTTGCTTGAGCCCAGGAGTTGGAGGTTACTGTGAGCTGTGATGCCACAGCACTCTACCCAGGGGGACAGCTCGAGGCTCTGTCTCAAAAAAAAAAAAAATTAACAGAACAATTTACACACACATACATACACACACACACGCACACACATATATATTTTTTTCTCTTTTCCCCTGAGATAGAGTCTCACTTTGTTGTCCTTGGTACAGTCCCATGGCATCATACCTCACAACAACCTCAAACTCCTTGGCTCAAACAATCTCTTATCTCCATTTTTCTATTTTTTATTACAGACAGGGTCTCACTCTTGCTCAGGCTGGTCTTGAACTCCTGAGTTCAAGCAGTACTTCCACCTTGGCCTCCCAGAATGCTGGGAGTCCAGGCGTGAGCCACGGTGTCTGGCCCTTACTTATATATTTTTATTTATTTATTATTTATTTTTAGAGCCAGGGTCTCAGCATGTTGCCCAGCCTGGACTACAGTAAAATTGAGAAGGCTTGGGATTCTGCCATAGACAGAAGACACTGTCATCTCTCACTTAGCTTATACCAGCAGCCTCCCAGTGGTCTCCCTGTGCTCACCCTTGCTCCCTTATAATTTAACCTCCCACTCGCAGCCGTCATGCACTGCTTTACTCAGAACCCTGTGCTGGCTCCGTATTTAATTCACAGTAGAAGTCAGATTTCTTCCCCATTCCCTCCCTGACCTGTCCAGCTCGCTCTCTGCTCCTTGCTCTCTGCTCTGGCCACACAAGCACCTTTCCCGGCACTGGCCCGTGTCTTTAGAGATTTTGCTCTGGCTGAGTCCCCTGCCGGGGATGCACTCCTCCCTCAGAGGTCTTCCTGGCTGATACCCCCCCCCCCCCGCCCCTGCTCTCAGCCCTGCCTCAGCTCTCAGCGAAGCCTGCACTGACGGTCTTCTGGGTAATACTGTGACCTGCTCACTTAGACTTTGAAACTCCTGACCCCCTTTCTGTTTCTGTTTTAATTAAGATGGGCTTGGTTATGCTGTGGTAATAACCTAACCCTCAACTCTCAGTGACTTAACACAACAAAAACTTATATCACATTTATGTCCTGTATCTATCCATTGTGAGGTAGCACACAGCTCTGTTGATGTGAGGACCTCAGGGACCCAGCCGATGGAAGTTTGCCTGCCTTGTGATGCATCTCAACACGTGGTTTCTCAGGCTCACATACATCAGGAAGGAGAGAGTTCAAGGAATAATTGGAAGTGGTAGAAGTGACCTTTCCCCCAGCTCATTGGCCAAAACTAGTCACATAACCCCTATCTTACTGCAGCCCACTTGACACGCAGGAGCAGCACAGCAGAATTCACGAGCATTAACTGTTTTTCAACACCATTCTCTTTATTTTCTCCATATTGATCAGATTTTATTATATAACTTATATATGTTTATATGTTACATAATTTGCATGTTTTTGTGTTTACTATGTAGTATTTCTTCCAGAAAATTTAATCCTTACAATTAGGTTACAGTATTTGCATTTGGTTACAGTATTTGCATTTGTTAGGTAAGGCCCCTGTTTGGTTGTGTCCCACATCTAGAATGTGTGCCACATACCCTGACATTGTGCCCATTAGATAGGAGACACCACTTCCCCTTCCGCCCCCTCCCCCAACTTGAATTGCATGTTTCTCTTGTGGGTGTGTTCATATTGGTATTGAGAGTGGTTAACAATTTCTTGCACACAAGCCTTTGTTCATGCTGTTCCTGTTCTTTGTAATATTCCCCATCTTTTTTGCCCTGTCCTTGCTCCTTTTCTCTGATGAAATCATACTCATATTTCAGGGTAACTCAAATCCTACTTTGTTAGCATCCCTAAGTGACGTTAAATGCTTATCCCCTATCTCCCTCTGAAGGCTTGGTATATTCCTTCATACCACTTACCTCATTATATGGTTACATGTCTGTCTGCTCCATTAAGCCAAGTTCCTCATGTTTGTGGAAAAGGGGCTAGAGAGCCAGGTGCGGTGGTTCACGTCTGTAATCCTAGCACTTGGGTGGCCAAGGTCAGTGGATTGCCTGAGCTCATAAGTTCAAGACCAGCCTGAGCCAGAGAGAGACCTCGTGGCCTAAAACAAAAAAAAGAAAAGAAAAAATTAGCCAGGCATTGTGGCGGGAGCCTATAGTTCCAGCAACTCAGGAGGTTAGGGCAAGAGAATTGCTTGAGCCCAAGAGTCCAAGAGTTTGAGGTTGCTGCGAGCTATAACACCACAGCACCCTACCAAGGGCAACAAAGTAAGACTCTGTTTCAAATAAAAAGAAGGAAAGTGGCTGGAGAAATAGGTAGAGCCAGCTCAGTGCCTATAGCTCAGTGGCGAGGGGGCCAGCCACATACACCAGAGCTGGCGGGTTCGAATCCAGCCCAGGCCTGCCAAACAACAATGACAACTACAACCAGAAAATAGCCTGGCGTTGTGGTACCTGTAGTCCCAGCTACTTGGGAGGCTAAGGCAAGAGAATGGCTTATGCCCAAGAGTTTAAGGTTGCTATGAGCCTTGACAGCACAGCATTCTACCCAGGGTGACAGCTTGAGACTGCCTCAAGAAAAAAAAAAGGAAAAGAAAAGACATAGCTAGAGCCTAGAACAGAAACTATGAGGATATAAGCAAGAGCAGCATAAATAAGAAGGGGAAGAGATGACAGGTCAGGAATACTTAGGAGATGAAAATTAGTGAGACCTGGTTATTGGTTGAATATGAGGGATAAGGAAAGAATCAAGGGTAATCCATGCTTCTTATTTGGACTTTGTGGTTTATGATGTTTCCAAATTAAATAGAGAATATGAGAGGAGAAGCAAGTTTGGGCAATAAGCTGATAGGCTTAATATGATGTATAGTGGGTTTAGCTCCACAGAGACCCCAGGGTGGACATGTGTAGGAGCTGGATATGTGGCTCTTAGACCCAGGGAAGCAGGTCGGCCTTCCACTCGCCTGGGTTGTAGTTAACAAGTCAGAAAGGGTGTGACTGTCAAGAACTCCTACAGACAGAATCCTTCTCTATACTGATGTCTAAGAATAAGAAGAGAAAGATATGCTCTTGTGTGAGAAACATGGCAAAAAAATAATTGGTGAAAGGGGACCCAAGAGAGAAGAGTGTGAAGCTGTGACTATCAAGGGTATTTAAAGTTTCAAGAAGTTGGGCGGCACCTGCGGCTCAGTGGGTAGAGTGCCAGCCCCATTTACTGAGGGTGGTGGGTTCAAACCCAGCCCCGGCCACATTGCAGCAACAACAACAACAAAAATAAATAAAAATAAAGTTTCAAGAAGTCAAATCAAAACAGACTGTGCCTGTAGTCCCAGCCACTTAGGAAGCTGAGGCAGGAGGTGGCTAGAGCCCAGGAGTTCAAGGCTGCAGTGTGCTATCATCACACCTGTGATAGCCACTGTATCCCAGCCTGAGCAACAAAGTAGTGAAACTCTGTGTCTTAAAAAAAGCACAAAAAAGCCTGTGTACTAAATATTTACTCTTTGTACCACCTAACTTAACTGCCTAACTCCCTTCTTTCCACCCCACTTCTCCAACCACTTTGGCTTCAATTTCATTGAGAAACTTGAAGTCATCAGGCATAAACTGTCCCAAATGTGCCCTCCTTCCCATCAGATATACCACCATACCCGTCTTTCCTTACCTGCTTCCCTGTAATCTCAGGATCAAAGCCACCTCCTCCTCTGAGGAGGGAGATGCAGGCGGGATCAAAGTGGAGAGCTGAGTAGAGGTGTCCAGTGTTGAATACAGGAGGGGGATTGTCAACACAAACTGCAAATGGCATCACTGATAGAAGTGAGAGGGAGTTAACTAACCGCCCCATCCTCCTCCTCAGAGAAGTAAGAGCATTACATGGGCCAGACTCGGTACGGTTCCTGAGGCGCTCACTCTCATCTTGGAAGCCATATTAAAAGTTTGTCTCTTACCTGTTTTCCTTCTGTAGCGTGCCAGTGATTAACCCTTACTACAGATGTAGGAACGAGCCTGTTCCCACGACAAAGAGCGTAGGAACATGAGATTTCATTTGTTTATTCGTACAAAAGTATTTCTTGAATGTCTGTTGTGTGCCATGCTCAGGGTTAGGGGCTGGGAATATAATGGGGAATAAAAATGCATAGTTCTTGTTTTCACAGAGTTTATAGTAGAGTGATTTAGTTTTTATTTGCTCATTGATCTCTTATTTGTTTAACTGATTTTATTTTCCCCCCTTTAGTACCCTCTTTTATATGGACTGATTCTTATTCCCTGCTGGTGTTCTCTAGTTTGCCTAAGTAGAATTTACATGGGAATGCACTCCATTCTGGTAAGGAAAACATTGTGTTCTTAATTCTTTATTGTTAATGACATAGGTGAATTTGTAATTTTCAATCATTTATGAGTTTATATGGCACCTAAATGAGAAAAAGTTATTGTGAGTCTTCTTCGTTTAGCAAAAATATCAACATGATACTTGATGAAGTATTAATGTGGTGATCATGCTTTCACAGAGACAGTAGCCGCATTTATATGCTCAGGGTGACGTTTCCTCCTCTTCCGCCTCAGCTTCCTTTTCCTTTACAGTCTCTACTATTCCTCTCCTGTCGTTGAGTCAAAACTAGCAATGTGAGGGCAGAAACCAAGGAAAGCTCTTAAGTATCATTGAAGATGTAATGACTTGGCACTATGTGAATTTAAACTATCTTGGTGGCTTTGGTATTTACATATTAAACTCTACATTGCTTCCTCTTTTTTTCTTTTTCTTTTTCTTTTTTTTTTTTTTTTGAGACAGAGTTTCACTGTATCGCCGTGGGTAGAGTGCCGTGGCATCACAGCTCACAGCAACCTCAAACTCTTGGGCTCAAGCAATTCTCTTGCCTCAGCCTCCCAAGTAGCTGGGACTACAGGTGCCCACCACAAAGCCTGGCTATTTTTTTGTTGTAGTTGTCATTGTTTGGCAGGCCCGGGCCCAGCTTGAACCCACCAGCCTCGGTGTATGTGGCTGGTGCCCATGCTGCTGAGCTGCAGGTGCCGAGCCTCTATATTGCTTCTGATCTTGACCAGATTATTGTCACAGCTTCTGATGTAGTAGCCCTGCATCCGGTTTGACAGTGCCTCATTCAGTATTCAATCTCCTGTTCAGTAGACTTTCCAAAACACAAATATGATGCCATATTGAATTACGCTTACCCAACTGCAAAGGGTATTTCTTACCTCCATAAACTTTAAAGACACTATGACCTCTGTCTGGAAGGCCCTTCTTGCTTTCTTTGCCTTCTCCATCTGATTCATTCTTCAAGACCAGACGTCCTCAAACTACAGCCCGCGGGCCACATGTGGCTGGCCTAGGACGTGTATCCGGCCCGCCAGGTGTTTTTGCGGCCGCTGCCTGTCCTGCTTAGCAGCCAACTCTTCCCGGGGCCCGCAGTCCAGCCCTCCAAAAGTTTGAGGGACAGTGAACTGGCCCCCTGCTTAAAAAGTTTGAGGACCCCTGTAAGACTCACTATATAGCCTCATTACCTCCCCATCTTTCCTTTCTCAGGACTGATAAGGCAACCCTTCTCCCACTTCTGTTAAATTGCAATTGCTTTTTCCTTGTCTCCTACCCTCCCTAGACTACGTGTAAGTCCCTTGAGAAGAGTAACTATATTTTATCCCAGCATCTAAGGTGGATTTTCTACTCATACTATCTCATTAGCTTATTTCACAGATGTGAAAATACTGATTTCTCTTCCTTAAATGTCTTGCCTCTAATACTTACCCCTTCATTAGTAAATTTCCAGAAGTTCCAAACATGATTTTTTTTTTTTTTTGAGACAGAGCCTCAAGCTGTTCCCCTGGGCAGAGTGCCGTGGCATTACAGCTCACAGCAACCTCCAACTCCTGGGGTTAAGCGAGTCTCCTGCCTCCGCCTCCCAAGTAGCTGGGACCACAGGCGCCCGCCACAACGCCCGGCTATTTTTCGGTTGCAGCCGTCATTGTTGTTTGGCGGGTCCAGGCTGGGGATTCAGACCCGCCACCTTAGGTGTACGTGGCTGGCGCCTTAGCCGGTTGAGCTATAGGCGCTGAGCCCAAACATGATTTTAATAAACAAATCATTTATGTTTAGCTTTGTAATCATTTATATTTAATACAAATTATAGATTTTCATACAATCCTTTCTGACTAATCTTTACTAATTTTATGATCAGAATAAGTACCATATATAATTTGTGTGTGTGTATATATATATGTACATATATATATATATATTTTTTTTTTTTTTTTAAGACACAGTCTTATTATGTTGGCCTTGGTAGAATGCCGTGGCATCATAGCTCACAGTAGCCTCAAACTCTTGGGCTGAAGTGAGTAGCTGGGACTATAGGTGCCCACCACAATGCCCAGCTTTTTTTTTTTTTTTTTCTTAAGTGATGGAGTCTTGTTCTTGCTCTGGCTGGTCTCAAACCTGTGAGCTCAGGCAGTCCACCTGCCTCAGCCTCCCAGAGTGCTAGGATTACAGGAGTGAGCCACCACGCCTGGCCTATAATTTTTAATGACTATTTCATTCAGTATTTGCCAAGTGCTTTATTATCATTGTTTCAATACAAAGAGCAACAGATTAGCTTATTTTAAACATCTGTCTAATTTCCTAAGTTGGTTTTTTTATCTCCAGATAGGTAAAAAGATTACCTATTTTTCTTCATTTATTATCAATCCCAGCTCTCAAACTTTAGTTTCTTAAAATAACTCAGAAGCCAGGCTCAGCACCTGTAGCACAGTGGTTATGGCTCCGGCCACATACACCAAGGCTGGTGGGTTCGAACCTAGCCCAGGCCAGCTAAACAATAGTGACAACTGCAACAAAAAATAGCCGGGTGTTGTGACAGATGCCTGTAGTCCCAGCTACTTGGGAAGCTGAGGCAAGAGAATTGCTGAAGCCCAAGAGTTTGAGGTTGCTGCGAGTTGTGACATCACAGCACTCTACCAAGGTAACATAGTGAGACTTTGTCTCCTCCCCACCAAAAAAATAAATAAATAAGAAGCCATTTTAAGTTACTAAATTGAGAACTTGTCAAATTATTTTGTTTCTACATTAGTAAAATTTTGGATATTGTAATTGTATGTACCAAAATTGCACTAAATATTTGTGTGTATAAGTCTAAATATATATGTATATGTGTAGAAAGTATTTTAGAAGGGTATTTTTAGATAAAGTATATACCTCCCAAACTTATTTTTATAACAATAAATAAAAATTACATCAACCAAACCAAACCAACAAACCAAACATGTTATCAAACAAAGTCTGTAACAGTGAACGCTAACAGTTTTAACAGTGGTTGTTGGGTAAAATTGCTTGCCATTGTTTATCTGTATTTTTTAGTTTTTTTACAGTAAGCATGTATTAAATTTGTTTTTTAATTAAAGAATATAGAAAGTTCAAAAAAAATAAAAATAAACAAACAAAAAACCTTGGCTTGGCACCTGGGGCTCAAGTGGCTAAGGTGCCAGCCACATACACCTAAGGTGGCGGGTTCGAATCCAGCCCAGACCCGCCAAACAACAATGATGGCTGCAACCAAAAAAAAAAAAAAATAGCTGAGCATTATGGCGGGCCCCTTGGTCTCAGCAACTTGGGAGGCTGAGGCAGGAGACTCGCTTGAGCTCAGGAGTTGGAGGTTGCTGTGAGCTGTGATGCCACAGCACTCTACCCAGGGGGACAGTTTGAGGCTCTGTCTCAAAAAAAAAAGAAAAGAAAAGAAAAGAAAGTTCAAAAGCTGTCTTTAATAATGCTTTTGTAGTTAAAGACAATACATGACAACACTGCATTTTGTTGTCAAATGTGCTCTGTGGGCATCACTGGCATACTAAGTTAAAACTAGGGTACCTGAATATAACAAAAACAGAACCCACCAGGAGACAGGAGATCTGAATTCTGGTCTAAAGCAAGTCACTAGCCTCTCTAGGTCTGTTTTCTGATCAGGATAAATGAAAAGAAGGAAATTCCAGGCATACTTATTGAATGTATGATTTTGATATCTTCTGCCATAAATTTGATAACCCTGAATATTCTGTTCAAACATGATAGTTACCAGCCAGTCACAGTGGCTCACGCCTGTAATTCTACCACTTGAGGAGGCTGAGGCAGGTAGATCAGCCTGAGCAAGAGAGACAGTCTCTACTAAAAATAGAAAAACTAGCCAGGCTTTGTGGTAGGCACCTGTAGTCCCAGCTACTCAGGACACTGAGGCAAAGGGCTCGCTGGAGCCCAAGGCTTTAAAGTTGCTATGCACTAGGACACCACAGCACTCTACCTAGGGCACAAAGTGAGACTCCATCTCAAAAAAAAAGAAGAGAAAGACAGAAAGTACTATTCCTGAAAGTCCCTTAAAGCCAAGATCAAGAAATTAGGTATCATCTGTTTCTCTTAGAGAATTCTTGTCTAGCAGGATCATATAGTCAATGTGATAAATGTAAAGAATTACTTTTACCATCTTAAGTAGCCAAATACTTATTTCCTGCTTATGAATGCACCATACACTAGAAATATATGTATAAATAAGATAGTCTTTATCCTTGAGTAGTAACTGTCTACATAGGTAATATAATAATGTGAATGTGATAGTTTTGAACCACAGATACACATTAGAATCACAAAATGACTGTATTAAAATTTAGAACTTGATGGCAGCCATTGCTCATTGGGTAGGGGACCGGCCACATACACTCAGGCTGGCAGGTTCAAACCTGGCCCGGGCCAGCTAAACAACAATGGCAACTGCAACAACAACAACAAAAAAAAGCAGGATGTTGTGGTGGGCACCTGTAGTCTCAGCTACCTGGGAGGCTGAGACAAGAAATCACTTGAGCCCAAGAGTTGGAGGTTGTTGTGAGCTGTGACACCACAGCACTTTACCAAGGGCAACATAGTGAGACACTATCTCAAAAAAAAAAAAATGTAGAACTTAACTCTAACCAGATGCCTAGAAAAAAAAATCTAATGCCATAAAGAAAATTAAAAGATAAGCCTCAAACTCGGGAAAAATGTAAAGATTTGTATGTGGCATATATAAGTAAGTGCTGTAAATTGGGGGGAAAAATCCAACTAAAGATTTTCACTAATGTGAATCTGATTTTATCTACTTGATTTTGTATAGATTAAGTAGAGATAAAGTATGTATAGATTAAGTATGATTTTAAAAAAAAATCCAAATAAAGAAAAAGAAAATTCAGGCCTGGCATTGTATCTTATGCCTGTAATCTCAGAACTCTGGGAAGCCGAGGTAGGAGGACCCCTTTAGCTCAGAAGTTTGAGACAGCCTGCGTAAAAGTGAGACCCCTGTTTCTACTAAAACTAGAAAACTTAGCCAGGCATTGTGATGGGTACCTGTAGTCCCAGCTACTCAGGAGGCTGAGGTAGGAAGATCACTTGAACCCTAGAGTTTGAGGTTGCAGTGAGCTAAACTGATGCCATGGCATTCGTGCCTGGACAACAGAGTGACGCTGTGTTTCAAAGAAAAAAATTCAAAAGAACAATTGCTCACAAGATACAAATATACATTGCATAGCCCACCAATTCATGAAAAGATACTGAATTTTGTAATCAAGGAATTTCAAATTAAGTATCAGTGAAACGCCACTTTACAGGCAACAGCTGATAGAATATAAATTTCTATAAACATTTTTTTTTTAATATCAGTTTTTGGCCGGGGCTGGGTTTGAACCTGCCACACCACCTCCAGCCTATGGGGCCAGAGCCCTACTCCTTTGAGCCACAGGCACCGCCCATAATTTTTTTTTTTTTTTTTTGAGACAGAGTCTCACTTGTCACCTTTGGCAGAGAATGCTGTGGCATCATAGCTCACAGCAACCTCAAACTCTTGGGCTCAAGTAATTCACTTGCTTTTGCCCCTCCAGTAGCTGGGACTACAGGCCCCTATCACAACACCTGCCTATTTTTAGAGATGAGGTCTCACTCTGGCTCAGGTTGGTTCTATAAACATTTTAGAAATTATTTTATGATCTTTGAAAATTGGGCTGGTGCCGTAGCACTGTGGTTTTAGCACCAGCCACATATACCCAGGCTCGTGGGTTCGAACCCAGCCTGAGCCAGCTAAACAACAATGACAACTGCCACAAAAAGATAGCTAGGACTTGTGGTAGGTATCTGTAGTCCCACCTACTTGGGAGGCTGAGCCAAGTAGTAGTAACCATAAACTCTTCGCTTAAGCCCAAGAGTTTGAGGTTGCTGTGAGCTGTGATATCACAGGACTCTACTAAGGGCAACATAGTAGACTGTGTCTCAAAAAAAAAAAAAAAAGAAGATTGACCATGTTTATTTCTTATGAGTCAGCCATTGCATTCCTAGGCATAGTACCCTAGAGAAACTCTTACAGACTAATACCAGGGAACATCAGAAGAAAGAATGAATAGCAATGCTTATAATATTCCCAGTTGCTTTAAGAATAGGTGGCAACTAGCTTGGCGCCCATAGCTCAGTAGTTAGGGCATCAGCCACATGCATCAGGGCTGACAGATTCGAACCCGGCCCAGGCCTGCTAAGCAACAATGACAACAAAAAATTAGCTGGGCTTTGTGGTGGGCACCTGTAGTCCCAGCTATTTGGAAGGCTGAGGCAAAAAAAAAATAATAGGTAGCAACTAAGCATTCAAGTTCAACTATAACCAATTAACTAATCCAAAACCTGAAAACAATCTAAATGACCATCACTGGGAAAATGAATAAATTATATAATCACACAGGAAAATATTATACAATTGTGAAAGTAAATGATGTACTATATATAATGGGTGAATCTTTTTTTTTTCTCGAGACAGACTCTCCTTTTGTCACCCTTGGTAGAGTGCCGGTGGTGTCATAGCTTGCTGGAAAGTAATCCCAGCACTCTGGCAGGCTAAGGCAAGTAGATCACCTGAGCTCAAAAGTTCAAGAACAGTCTGACCAAGAGTGAGATCCTATCTATACTAAAAATAGAAAAACTGGGCTCAGCGTCTGTGGCACAGTGGTTACAGCGCCAGCCACATACACCGAGAGTGGCAGGTTCAAACCCGACCAGAGCTAACTAAACAACCGCAAAAATAAAAGATAGCTGGGCATTGTGGCAGGTGCCTTTAGTCCCAGCTGCTTGGGAGGCTGAGGCAAAAGAATTGCTTAAGCCCAAGAGTTGGAGGTTGCTGTGAGCTGTGACACCATGGTACTATACCTAGGGCAACATAGTGAGACTCTGTCTCAAAAAAAAGAAAGAAAGAAAAGAAAAACTGAGGCAAGAAAATCTCTTCAGCCAAAGAGTTTGAGGTTGCTCTGAGCTATGAAACCACAGCACTCTAGCCTGGGGCAACAGAATAAGACTGTCTAAAAAAAGAAAAACAAATTCTGTCATAGAAAATAGACTCCAGGGTTTTGTTTGTTTTGTTATTTTTTTTTTTTTAAGACAGTTTCTGTTGCCCTAGGCTAGAGTGCTGTGGCATCAGCCTAGCTCACAGCCACCTCAAACTCCTGAGCTCTACACATCACACATCCTCCTCCTTCAGCCTCCTAGTACCTGGGACCATAAGTGTATGCTAAAACACTGGGCTAATTTTTCTATTTTTTGTAAAGACAGGGTCTCCCTCTTGCTCAGGCTGATCTTGAATTCCTGAGCTCAAGAGATCCACCTCCCTCAGTTTCCCAGAGTGGTAGAATTACCAAGTGAGCTAGCACACTTGGTCCTTTTTTGTTTTAAGGGAGAAATTAGGTAACATTTTGTATATTGTCAGAGATAATTCAGAAAGTAAAGTTATTTTCATTAACTTTATCATTTCCTTTAGTAAACCATCTTTTAACTTTTGCCCCAAACTAGGAGCTATCTTTGACCATGCTCTCTTTTGCTTCTTTTTCACATTCAATCCATCACCAAGTTAAAGTTTTAAAATATGTTAATTCAGGCTCAGTGCCAATTGCTTAGTGGGTAGGGCACTGGCCACATACACCAAGGCTGGCAGGTTTGAAACCAGCCTGGGCCTGCTAAACAACAATGACAACTGCAACCAAAAAATAGCTGGGCATTGTGGCCGGGCACCTGTAGTCCCAGCTACTTGGGAAGCTGAGGCAAGAGAATTGCTTAAGCCCAAGAATCTGTGACACCACGGCACTCTATCAAGGGTGACATAATAAGACTCTGTTGCCAAAAAAAAAAAAAGAAGAAAAATGTTAATTCATGTGTGGACTTCCGTTCATGTTGCTATGGACCATGTTTAGAGTGGACACTGTGCTAGGCTTCTGCTCCTGTCGTTAGTGGTCTGTCCTCCACACTTTCCCCTGGAAGCCATTCTTTACTAAGCAATGCGAGTGCTCTTTACAAACATCAGATTTCATTATACTCCTACTTTGATATCTTTCACTTTTGAAATAAAATCTGAACTCTTTACCTAGCCTACAAGGACACTCCATGATTTGGCCTCTGCCTGTTTCTTGGACCTCATATTGTATCTCTCTTCCCTTAGCTCACCATTTGAGGCCCACAGGATTTCTCTCAGTTCCTTAGATTCACCAAGTTCTTCTCTGCCTCAAGGCCCTTGCAATTGGTATTGCCTTTACCTGGAATGCTTTTCTTCTGGCTCTGAAGATCAGACTGGCTTCTTTTTGGAACTAGATTTCTACTCAAGTGTCTCAGATAGGCTTCCATAATCCCACTAGTAGGCTCGGTGCCTGTCACTCAGTGGTTAGGGTGCCAGCAACATACACCAAGGCTGGCAGGTTTGAACCCAGCCCATGCCTGCTAAAACAACAATGACAACTGCAACCAAAAAATAGCTGGGCGTTGTGGTGGGCACCTGTAGTCCCAGCTACTCACAAGACTGAGACAAGAGGACACTTAAGCCCAAGAGTTAGAGGTTGCTATGAACTGTGACGCCAGGGTACTCTACCAGGGGTGACATAGTGAGAGTGTCTCAAAACAAACAAAAAACATAATCACAGTAATAGTGACCTTCATCATAGTATCCCACTGACTAATTTAATTATTTCATGACATTCATGACTGTTTGAAATTATAATATTTATCCACTTTCTTACATGGCTGTCGTCAGTCTCCCCCACTAAAGTGTGAGCTCTGAGGCAGCACCAATCTTGTCTTTTTTAAGCAACATATCCTCAACTCCTAAAATAGTGCCAACCATAGATAGATACTCAGTGAGGATTGGTTCGGTGAATGAGAGAAGGAAATGAGTTAGGATTTGTCTCCTCCTTGATGGTGAAGATAATTACATATTTAAATGCATGAAAATGAAGAACATTTCTTTGAACAGTAATTGTATTCTGGCTCGGCACCTGTGGCTCAAGTGGTTAAGGCGCCAGCAACATACACCTAAGGTGGCGGGTTCGAATCCAGCCTGGGCCCGCCAAACAACAATGATGACTGCAACCAAAAAATAGCCAGGCGTTGTGGTGGGTGCCTGTGGTCCCAGCTACTTGGGAGGGTGAGGCAGGAGACTCGCTTGAGCCCAGGAGTTGGAGGTTGCTATCAGCTGTGATGCCATGGTACTCTACCCAGGGGGAAAGCTTGAGGCTCTGTCTCAAAAAAAAAAGAAAATCATTATTATTATATTCTTTTTCCCAGAAATCAAAACTGCACGATTTAATCGTAGATAATTGTTCAGGATTTGAATATACATTTATATATGTTATATATGTAGCTTAGAAAAGGGTAGTACTATGAAAATATAATCTTTTATTATTATCAATAAATATTTTTATTAAGTAATTTTCAGTGCCTATTACATGGTCAGTTAGTAAAGTTTACTTTAAGAATTTGACAGCTTTTAAGAATTTAGATCTATTGAATATCTGAAGTGTCAAATATACGTCATTTTAAAATATACATTATGTTTTAAATGCCAAAAATGTTTAGTATAAAACGACTATACTTTTATCTTTTCCCAGGATATCATTGCTGGATTCCTATATACCATTTTAATCTTAGCTGTCTTCTATCCATTTGTGGACCTGATTGACAACTTCAACCAAACTCACAAATATGCTCCATTAATCATCATTGGGCTTCATTTAGCTTTGGGGATCTTTTCTTTTACTCTGGACACCTGGAGCACATCCCGAGGCGACACTGCTGAGATCCTAGGAAGTGGTGCTGGAATTGCATGTGGATCTCATGTTACTTACAACATGGGTCTAATGCTGGACCCTTCTCTAGACATATTACCTTTAGCTTGGCCCCCTGTTACTCTGACTCTGTTTGGAAAAGCCATATTGCGGATCTTCTTAGGGATGGTATTTATCCTAGTAGTCAGAGATACAATGAAAAAGATCACCATTCCTTTAGCCTGTAAAATCTTCAGTATACCATGTGACGATATTCGCAGAGCCAGACAGCACATGGAAGTTGAACTCCCTTACCGGTATATTACCTATGGAATGGTTGGTTTCTCCATCACATTTTTGGTTCCTTACATATTTTTCTTTATCGGTATTTCTTGATGGATAAACATTGTTTATGAAAAGAAAGGAAGGTATCAGTTACTGATATTTAAAAAATATATTCTAGGTAAAAGCCAGATCAGAGTTAGGCTTTTGCAGGAATTTACCTTAAATAATTATTTAAGTAAATTCATAAGAGTCAGTGCATTTTGTCATTGCACACCCAGTTATTGTTTTAAGTGAGCTGAACTATCAATACTGAGAAAATGATAAGTATCCATTTAGAATGTTCATGTAATGTTTTGGGAGTTTTGTGCTGTTATGGATTCAAGTTATATATAATATATATTAAGGTACATAATGTACAATAATATATCTAATATATGTTATATATAAAATAATATACCTAAGTTTTTTTAAATTGTGGGGGTGTATTATAAAATCAGTAATAATATGCAAACTCTTGTGCCTGTGTATTTGAACTAAATACAGGTATGTTATTATTAACAAATATATTTAATGTTTATTGACTATGGAAGCCATTTCCTAATCAAGTTGCATAATACTAGACCAGAACGCGGATGCCAGCACACGTTGATTGACTGCCTCTTCTTACACTGCCATCAACTTTCATATTACCATGATGTTGAACATAGGAGGCATTTTTAATGGACCAAATTTTCAGAAAAATTTGTTTTGGGATTCTTTTTTTTTTTTTAAGTTCTATAGACTGTTTTGAATGTACTTTATTTGCAGCTGTTTTGGACATCTGTTTAATAATTCAGGTACTGAATTTTATTGCTTGCTAATTGTGCCTTTCTGTTGCTAAATTAAGAAATGCCATGTTTACTGCGATATAAAAATAAGTCGCTAACTTTAAGTTACATATAATCAGGCAACTATTTAAAAATTATATGTTATGCTAATAGGCATAGAGTTAAACCACCTTTAACTCTTTAGCTTTTATTTAGAAAGAAATGTGGAATGAGCTAAAACTTTCCAATAAGTTAAAAGGTGAAATGGATAAACATGTCCCTGTTCTGTAGGTATTTTTCTGTGCATTGTAAGTTACAGGAACAAGGTATATATTTTGTACGTTGTCTGGATTGTTTATACTGCAGGTAGATATTTACAATGAGTAGGAACATAGCTGAAATTTATAGATGGGACGGTGCACATGCTTCATATGTAAACAAAGCATTTTTCTAAATTATTTGCAAAGGTTTGGATTTAGCACTGTTAACTTTTAATGTCCATTAGCTACTTACAGTAAATTTTAAATTCTAAAATTAGTAATCAGTATTTTAGATCCTATTATTTTTTTCAACTTTTTATTATTTTCACATTTGACTATAGTATTAAACTATTCTTATTTCTGTTTGCACCTTTATATTTTGAAGTGTGATTATAATTAGGTTAACATTAAGTTTATTTGTAGAAAGTTTTTCATAAAGAAGAAAATTAACTTTCCATATAAATGAACATCAGGTATGGAATTACAGATTTTAGTGCAATATCTATACAATTATCCAGAAGTATCACTTAAGATGTTTCTGTTTTGGACAGTGTAACTATTTGAGCTCATATTTTTATAATTCTCATTGAGAATTTAGGGGCATGGTAATCTTTACCAAACAATCTGATAATTTGAAATGAAGCAACTAAATTTACCTTTACCTATTAGTTAAAAGGAAACCAAGGCATTTAGAAACATATCGGTACATTGGAAAATGTGAAACGAGCTTTTCTTTCAAAATGTGTATTTACTGAATTGAATTTTAGGGACCATTGCCCAGAATTTGAGTCTGTGCTATCCCATTAATTTTTGTCTAGCTTAAAAAGGTATTTGAAAATATTCCATTTCTTTGTATTTTATTATTTTCTGACCTATGACAGTTTTATGCTAAATATATTTTAAAATAAAAGCCAAATTCAAGATTACAGAGAGTTTTGTTTTGTTTGCCTTCCAGGCAATTATCTGTTCTATCTACTAGAGATTTTGTTTGTTCATTCGTTTGTTTTTCTCACCAAGAAATAATCTTGAATCTGGATGATGGAGATTTTGAAACCAGGCAGTCAGCAGACCCTGATTGCCTAACCCTCTCTGCCCATCAAACTGTCTTAAGCACAGTGGCTCACACCTTTTATCCTAGCGCTCTACGAGGCTGAGGCAGATGGATTGCCTGAGTTCAGTTCAAACCAGCCTGAGCAAGAGGGAGACCCTGTCTCTACTATAAAATAGAAAAACTGAGGCAAGAGAATTGCTTAAACCCAAGAACTTGAGGTTGCTGTGAGCTATAATGCCATGGCACTCTAGTCAGGACTCCAGAGTGAGATTCTGTTTCAAAAAAACAAAAAACTTGTCCCTCCTTTTGCTCCATGCCCATAGCTTAGTGAGTAGGGCGCCAGCCACATACACCAAGCTGATGGATTCGAGCCAAGCCTGGGTCTGCTAAACAATGACAACTGCAACCAAAAAACGGCCAGGTGTTGTGGCAGTGTTTGTAGTCCCAGCTACTTGGGAGGCTAAAGCAAGAGAATTGCTTAAACCCAAGGAGTTTGAGGTTGCTGCTGTGAGCTGTGACACCATGGCACTCTACTGAGGGTGACACAGAGAAACCGTGTCTCAAAAGAAAAATAAATAAAAACTTGTCCCCCCAATTCTCAGGAAGGTGGATTTGAGAGATCTCTCCTATCTCCCCACTTAGCACTTTGTGGAATAAACCCTTTCTCTGTTGTAAAAAAAAAAAAAATAAAAGTCTGGGATTGGGCAGCACCTATGGCTCAGTCAGTAGGGTGCCAGCCCCATATACCAAGGGTGCCAGGTTCAAACATGGCCCCGGCCAAACTGCAAAAACAACAAAAAAAATAACCAGGTATTGTGGTGGGCACCTGTAGTCCCACCTACTCAGGAGGCTGAGGTAAGAGAATCGCCTAAGCCCAAGAGCTGGAGGTTGCTGTGAGCTGTGATGCTACAGCACCTAAGGGCAACAAAGTGAGACTCTGTCTCAAAAAAAAATAAAAAAATCTAGGATTTTTATTCTAGCAGACTTTCCCTTCAACCATTTTGCTCAAAGTCAAAATACTGTTTTTGGCAATAGAGGACACTGAAGAAATTTTTTAAGTTTCAAATTGACTTTTGGCTCCACTTATGATTACCTCTAATATTGTACCTATGTTTCAGTAAAATCTGGGACTTAATAGTATTATAGATGGTTTATTGCCATTCCGTGAATGTCAGGAATTAGTAAGACTAGAAACAAGTACTTTTTCAAGCAAGCAGATTAAAAACATATGGAGATCAAGACAATATAAAAAAATTATTCAGTGATTATCCAGGCATTGTGGTGGTCTCAAAAAAAAATTATTCCGTGAAATGAATAGAATTTAAAGGCAATTTTTTCCCTCATCCTCCCTGCTAGCCCCTTAAAGGCAATTTTTTACAAAACATTCAATAAAATGAGTAAATACTAAAATGTTTTTATTTATAATATATAATCACTTTTCTTTTTTTTAGGGACAGAGTCTCATTTCGTTGTCCTCAGTGGAGTACTGTGGCATCACAGCTCACAGCAACCTCCAACTCCTGGACTTAGGCAATTTTCTTGCCTCAGCCTCCTGAGTAGTTGGGACCACAGGCACCCATCACAATGCCTGGCTATTTTTTGTTGCAGTTTGGCTGGGGCTAGGTTCGAACGCACCACCTTTGGTATACGGGTGGGACTGGCTCCCTACCCACGGAGCCACAGGCACCACCTATAATCAGTTATTTATAACAAAGACTTTTTATTGCCAAAACAATTTTATTCTTGTTAACAAAGAAAGTTTATTCCAAATACAAAAACCAAAATGTTTAGGTATCATATAAGGACCAGTTTTTCAAGTTAAAGACGTAGTTGCAATAGATTTTGTGAAGGGGATTTTGTTGTTGCTAAGAATTTTTTGAGAAAGGGAAGGAGTAACAACGTAAGAAAAGTAATTGAACATAGTAGATGTTATTATGCTGGATATTTTGTCAAATGTGAGTCATGTTCTTCCATTACCTCTCAAAATATACATATATATATAAGTTAAAAAGAAAAAAATCAACCTGGTAAAATGTCTGAGGAAATAAACAATTTTTAAACTTCAACTTTTGCTGCCTTTTACTAATTCGTTCTCCTACTGCTTCTGTCCTCCAAATACAGACTTCTATATCTGATAGCAGTTACCTATGAGCAGAATAAAATGTTCTTTAATAACTACTCTGCTGACTGTTCATCCTAAAAATTCTTGGTGAACATGAAAGTTCTCTTGTCTGTAAATATGGAAACCAGATGTTTTCATTGCTCCAGAGAACCCCTAAGAGACCATTTTCCCTTTTCCTTTCATTGTTTTTAGTCTTGGTGCATTTTCCACGAATATCTAAAACCCATCCCCTTGGGCGGTGCCTGTGGCTCAGTGAGTAGGGTGCTGGCCCCATATACCAAGGGTGATGGGTTCAATCCCAGCCCCAACCAAACTGCAACAAAAAAATAGCCAGGCGTTGTGGTGGGCGCCTGTAGTTCCAGGTATTCAAGAAGCTGAGGCAGGAGGATAGTTTGAGAATTGCCTAAGCCCCAGAGCTGGAGGTTGCTGTGAGCTGTGATGCCATGGCACTATACCGAGGGCAACAAAGCGAGACTCTATCTGTTAAAAAAAAAAAAAAAAAGGATAAAAAAATAAATAAAGCCCAACCCCTGGTACAGCAATCAACAGGGTTTTTAAGTCTTTCCCCCACTATTTTCTAAAAAGTGTGTGAATTTTTTAAATAATCTTTCTTGGCAAGGCACCATGGCTGGCTCACACCTATAATCCTAGAACTCTGGTAGGCCAAGGCAGAAGATTACTTAAGCTCAGGAGTTGGAGACCAGCCCAAGCAAAGTGAGACACCCATCTCTACTAAAAATAGAAAAACTAGCTGGGCACTGTGGCAGGTGCCTGTAGTCCCACGTGTTCAGGAGGCTGAGGCAGGAGGATAGCTTGAATCCAAGAGTTTGAAGTTGCTGTGAGCTATGATAACACCATAGCACTCTAGCCAGGGCAACAGAGCAAGACACTGTCTCAAAAATAAATAAAACATCCTTTCTTATATAATGACATTTTCTTAGGAGATGTAAAATGAATTCTCTTTCTTTCTTTTTTTTCCCCATAATTGAATAAGAAAGTGAAACAAGGCTCAGTGCCTGTGGCTCAAGCAGCTAAGGCACCAGCCACATACACCTGAGCTGGCAGGTTCAAATACAACCTGGACCTGCCAAACAACAATGTTGACTGCAACCAAAAAATAGCCAGGTGTTGTGATAGGCACCTGTGGTCCCAGCTACTTGGAAGGCGGAGGCAGGAGAATCGCTTGAGCCCAGGAGTTGGAGGTTGCTGTGAGCTGTGATGCCACTGCACTCTACCCAGGGTGACAGCTTGAGGCTCTGTCTCAAAAAAAAAAAAAGTGAAACAAAATGGATACATCCTCTATATGGTGCCACTGCTTCATCTAGGGATAACTCCTAATAAATAATAAAATACTCAAAAAGAGGCCTAATTTTATAAAGTCTGTCTTCATTAGGTGTAGTTTATGGATTATCACTAAGATGGGACAATGTAAGAATTTGCTCAAACCTCATTCTGGTCACAGTTTAGGAAATAGTGATGTGTCAGGCAAAGGGTCAGTTGACCAATGTGACTTTTTTTTTTGTCCCATCAATATCAATAAGCCAACAAATTTCTTTGTATCACTAGTAATTTTCATCCGCAGTAAAGTTTTAACAGTTTTTATAAAATTACTCCATTTGGTGGTGGTATGAATTGGTTTAAGAAGCAACTAAATCAAAAACATTATCAGAAAGTAAATCCATCACTTCACGGATCCTCTGTGGGTCACTATGTTCCACAGTCACCCCTGAAACACCTGTATAATCCTTCAAGGTTGGTGTGATGCCATTTTCAATCCCCTCATCTTCAAAGTCATGTTCACAAAATAAAAATATAAAAAATTAAAAACAAAAAATTATTTTCACTATCAGATTTCATTACATTTCTTTTTTTATTTTTTTCATTACATTTATTTTTATTTTTTTTCATTACTTTTTTTTTGCTGTTTTGGTGGCCTAATACCACATCCGTAGATCATTACAAAATATATTT
This sequence comes from Otolemur crassicaudatus, assembly GCA_963574585.1. NCBI lineage: Eukaryota > Metazoa > Chordata > Mammalia > Primates > Galagidae > Otolemur > Otolemur crassicaudatus. The sequence goes on from CAUYQS010127630.1 coordinate 21,937, forward strand.
CAAACCACTCAATCAGATAAAGCATATGCATATAATTCATTGAAAAATTCTTCACTGTCATGATCAGTGGCTAAAATTTTGCAATACTAGTGGCCGGGCGTGGTGGCTCACACCTGTAAACCTAGCACTCTGGGAGGCCAAGGCAGGTGGACTGCTTGAGCTCACAAGTTTGTGACCAACCTAAGCAAAAGGGAGACCCCCCCATCTCTACCAAAAAAATAGAAAAATTGAGGCAAGAGTGTCATTTAAGCCCAAGAGTTGGAGGTTGCTGTCAGCTGTGTGACACCACGGTACTCTACCAAGGGCGATAAAGTGAGATTCTGTCTCTACAAAATAAACAAATAAAAATAAAAATAGCTGGGCACTGTGGCAGGCCCCTGTAGTCCCAGCTACTTGAGAGGCTGAGGCAAGAGAATCGCTAGAGCCTAAGAGTTTGAGGTTGATGTGAGCTGTGACGCCACAGTGCTCTAACGAGGGTGACAAAGTGAAACTCTGTCTCAAAAAATATATATATATATTGGAGCTGGAATATATTCTTCTTAGCAAAGTATCTCAAGAATGGAAGAAAAAGTATCCAATGTACTGAACCCTACTATGAAACAAATTTATAGCTTTCATATGAAAGCTATAACCCGATTATAGCCCAAGAATATGAGGAAAGGGGAAAGGGAGGGGAGGGAAGTGGGGAGGATGGGTGGAGGGAGGGTAATTGGTGGGACCACACCTACAGTGCATCTTACAAGGGTACATGTGAAACTTACTAAATGTAGAATATAAATGTCTTAACACAATAACTAAGAAAATGCCATGAGGGCTGTGTTAACCAGTTTGATGAAAATATTTCAAATTGTATATAAAATCAGCACATTGTACCCCATGACTGCATAATGTACACAGCTATGATTTAATAAAAAATAAATAATAAAAAGAAAGGAATATTCCTGAGGAAAAAAAATATATATATACATAATGTGATTTTTATTCAAATTAGTTTTAAGATATTACTTTGTTTAGAATTAAAATCAAATATGAAAATATTCTGTATATATAGGGTTATAATTTTTAGTTTCTAGTAATGAACTATATAAATGCATTCTTGAGAATATTTCGTATAGTTGCCTTTTAATATTTCATATAACTGGCTACTTCATTTAAAATTTGAAGTGATATTTACAATTAAAATTTAGATAACATATATTCAGAGCTTAAATATCATAGATTATTATTTTGGTTTAAGCAAAGTTAAAATTCTGCCCTGGTTTCCAAAGATCTCCAGGCCCAAATGTATGGAACTCATATGGAGTTGGTGACAAAAAATGGCCTCCCCTACGATTTAAAGAGGTTTTCCTCTCTTCACCAAACTCATTTCAGTGGACAGTGATGTTTTGCTCATTTCTGATTGAAATCCTATGATAACAATCTTAAAATAGTAAAAGGAAAGAAATAGTCATAATCCTGCAACATTTTTTGCTGCAAAATGTTTCAAATAGTTTTACAAATGGGAATTCAAAAAAATTGTTTTCTTGGCAGTGTATTCTCAAAATCTTATTTAAGATATTTATAGACATGGTATAAATGTTGCAAATAACATATAAACTGATTTATAAATATCATTAATTGATTATAAACCCAGAGATGACATTTACATCTAAAATATTTTCTACCTTTTCTAAAAATAATATCTGGGATCTTAGAGCTCATATATGGCAATGTCTTACCCAATTCACAAATCTCTTCTAAAATATTACTAGCAGATAATCATGTGGAATCTTCCTAACTACTTAAATACTCACCCAAGTCAAGAGTAACTTTATCAGGCACTCTATTTCTTTGTTGAACAGTTGTTTTTCTTTTAGAGACAGAGTCTCACTTTGTCGCCCTCAGTAGAGTGCTGTAGCATCAAAGCTCACAGCACCCTCCAGCTATTGGGTTTAGGGGATTCTTTTGCCTCAGCCTCCCGAGTAGTTGGGACTACAGGGGCCCACCATAACACCCGGCTATTTTTTGTTGCAGTTTGGCCAGGGCCGGGTTTGTACTTACCACCCTCGGTATATGGGGCCAGCACCCTACTCACTGAGCCGCAGGCACCACCCAGTTGTGCCACTGAGCCACAGGTGCAACAGTTCTAAATGAAATAAGATTTTGGTGGGCTAAGAGAACTATGGTGGGGCAGAGGATAAATTTTAGGTGGAAGAAATAGGATAAACCAAAAGCATGGAAATGGATTTTAGACACTTTTGGCAAACAAATGGGCAGTTTGTTGGGAGCATCAGGATTCGTGAAAGGAGGAGAAGGAGGGTATCGAGCTGAAAAGCTTCTTAGAATGTCCAGTAAACGGCAGAGGGGTGAGGTGTTTGTCGCCTTTCTTTACCAGAAGGGCAGGACTATTTATTGTTCACTTAGCCCATGGGCAAGAGTCTACCCAAATAGAAGGAAATAAAATTGTTTGATGATTTAATTACTCTATATGTTTTTTGTTTTTTTAAATCTGCAATAAAGGAAGAGAATTGTGTATTTTAAGTCTTGTTGCTTATTAAGAGGATAAATAGGGCAATTTTATATATTGATCCTGGATTTTTATGAAAAAGCCCAAGGCCCTGGATTTTGGCGACACGGTATCATGGCTTCTAATACTGCAGTTATTTAGAAGAAGAGTCCCCAGAGAGTCAGGGAAACATTGAATGTGAAATTATACCCCCCCCCCAATTTAATGATGTACCCAGGAAGTTAAGGACCGTGAGGAATCCCATCATGAGGGTAAGGAATGTCCCCAGACCAGATGTTGACGGTGTGCTCCACAAAGGAGGACGGGCTCCCAGGAGACTGACTCTGGGATTTCCAGACTTACTCTGGAAATAAAACTGATGTTTATAGGAAAATGGCCTGTTGCCTGACAAGATGATGCCCCTTAGAGTGGAACCAGTGCAGTAACTGATGTGTGACTCCTGCTTGGTGGGTGTTATGCGGCACAGTCTTCAAACAATGTAGCGTAGATGACACCTCATAAAGATGCTTCCCTAACCTCCCCAGTGGCGTGGAACTCTGCCACATGACCAGCAGTGTGTGTCTACACCCAGAAAGCTTGCTGTATACAAGATACACCATCTGGCAGCTGCCTGAGACATTGCTCCTGTTTATAAGTCCCTATTAAATATTCTCCTTCTGAGAAACTGGATTCGTCAACCTCTTTCTTTGGCCTCTCAGCTCCCTTGGCCTTTGGGGATAGGTTTGCATATACCTGCTCACCACAGAAGAGCATTCTTGAACTTATTTTTTATCCCACCATACTTAAGAGACTGTGAACTTTCCTCTGTGGATTGAGATCGGATTCCACCACACATCTGGCTAATCCCAGGTGCTAGAGGCATGAAGATTGTAGCATGGGGGTAGGAAGGATGTTTGCTGGCAGAATCACAGAGAAACCACAGATATGTTCGGTATATGTAAAATTATCCACAATACACCCATGACCACCTATTTTATTCGGATTCAATATTATGCAGAAAGGCAGTAGGTTGCCTCTTAACTATAAAAAAAAAGGACATGATGCCCACACTGTGTTAAATCTGCTTTCTACTTAGCCCACCACCAAGTTGCTAGCCATGCAGATCTGCGAAGATAGCCGTTCCACGTCATGAACCTGAACTTCCCATTCTAGAGAAACCTTTGGTGGTTCTTCCCTGAGATGGCTTCGTAACTTACAAGTAAAGACTGGAGACTCTGTCTTTGGGGGGACTTTAAGCTGTTCCACATTACTACAAATTACACCATATGTTTGCCCCTGAAGGTTGTAAAACTGACCTTTGATTCCAAGCTTGTACATAGTGGTTTTTTCCAAATCCTGACTTTACCTCATTACAGATTTCTTTTGTTTGTTCTAGTGAAAATTTTTACGTATAAATCCTGCATGAAGATGCTGGTGCTACACGGTATTAAATTTCCATGTTCCCGTTCTGTGTCTTTTTTCTTCACTAAATACAGTTATAAAACAGATATACTGGCTCAGCGCCTGTGGCTCAAGCGGCTAAGGCGCCAGCCATGTACACCTAAGGTGGCGGGTTCAAATCCCCAGCCCGGGCCCGCCAAACAACAATGATGGCTGCAACCAAAAAATGGCCAGGAGTTGTGGTGGGTGCCTGTAGTCCCAGCTACTTGGGAGGCTGAGGCAGGACACTCACTTGAGCCCAGGAGTTGGAGGTTGCTGTGAGCGCGATGCCATGGCACTCTACCCAGGGGGATAGCTTGAGGCTCCGTCTCAAAAAAAAAAAAAAAACAGATATGCTGGATAAAGGAAGTATGCTGAGGCCTATATGTTATGGATGAGGAAGTCAGAGGACCAAGGTTTTTTTTTTTTTTTTTTTTTTTTTTTGAGACAGAGCCTCAAGCTGTCCCCCTGGGTAGAGTGCCGTGGCATTACAGCTCACAGCAACCTCCAACTCCTGGGCTCAAGCGAGTCTCCTGCCTCCGCCTCCCAAGTAG
>CAUYQS010127632.1:0-56722 GCA_963574585.1 Otolemur crassicaudatus
ACAGGCGCCTGCCACAACGCCCGGCTATTTTTTGGTTGCAGCCATCATTGCTGTTTGGCGGGTCCAGGCTGGGGATTCGAACCTGCCACCTTAGGTGTACGTGGCTGGTGCCTTAGCCGGTTGAGCTATAGGCGCCGAGCCAGCAGAAGTACTTTCAAGAGACACATAAGGTAACCGGAAATTGACAATTTTCCCACACGAATACTTTGAGAAATTCAGAATGCGGTCATATAATTTAGTTCACAAAAAATTAGCGATGAATTGTAAAAACTTGCTTCTCTATTACACCTATTACATTCTGACCAATTTTGTTTTCTCAATGTAACAGTCCACTAATGTACATGAGTTACAATATACTTCAACAAAAAAAGTATCTAACATTTTTTAAAAAAATAAACTTTGCACAACCTCAAAACACTTGATTTTCTTAATAAGCTTTCATGTAACTTCATGACTCAAAGCTTTGCTTCAGTAGTTAATAAACAAAAATAACTTACCTCTATAAATGGGCTCAATCCTCCTGAGTTGTCTTGAACACGGAAATACTTTGACACTGGTTCCTGAAAAATCCCACCAAATCTGGCTCCTTTTTCCGAGGAATGAATTTTGGCGGTCTGCAAATACTGGTGATAAGCACTTTTTAAAGAAGAATGTAGTTTAGAAGTAAGGTCAGATTTTTGCAGAAATAAGGTCTTTTCTGGCCACAGGCCCATCTGTAGACTGGAGGTAGTAGGTTCATTTGACATATATAAATTCTTAGAAACCCCAGTGCTTTCTTGGTCCTCCTCAAGGTAAAATGGGCTGGCAGGATCCGGCAACTGGAAGGCGACATGTTCCCTCCTTCGAGCTCTCAGGCCTCCTTTATGCAAAGCTGTTTCAACCTCCTCCTCCTCCTCAGCTGCCTGTCTGTCATCCTCATCAAAATTCATCTTTAAACGCTCTGACACAGACTGGAGAAGTGATAAAACAGAAGACGACTGGTTTTCACTCTCTCTGGATTTCATGGAGCCATGGTGACCGGGTGAGACCTCGCTGGACAGAATGTCCTCCTGTGAGCTGTCATCCTCATAAATGGGAGACAAAGCTAAAGGATAAATTTTGTACCTTTTGGCTTCCACTGATAAAAACATTTCTGAACTATCACTGTCAAATGTCTCGCCTAATTTAGCATCTTTTTCAAAGTGATGGACAAGGTCAGTTCTACTCTCTGACCTCTCACACGCGAGAACAGGCATGCTGTCAGGGGACTCATCGGGAAACAAGGCAGACCGTGCCTGTCTCACTTCTGCAGCATACCTGTCCTCCTCTTGAAGGGGCTCTTCGTATAATATAGTAAAGGAAGGATGCTCTTGCTCATCCTGAGAAACAAAAGCTAGATCACATTCTTTTTCATTGCTGTCACCCAGATCTCTCTTGTCATGTACTGCAGTAACAGGTATTTTCTTGTCTAGTCTTAAGACAGTACCCTCAGGTTGGAAATTGGGCACTGCCAAGGCTGGGTAGCCCTCATAATCCTTACTTAATGTGGGTGGCTCATACCCCCTGAAATGTGAGGCAAGTCTGCTGTCATGAGCTATCATGCCTTCCTTTATGTCAGTGGGTTCTTCCTTCTTTTCTCCAACACTATCTTCAGCATCCCCTTGGGCTGCCTTTTCAGTTTCCAGTAGGGGTGGTATGGCCTCTGCTTGTGTAATGGCCAATTCCAATCTTGCTCTTTGGGTTTTCTCAACATCTACCCCCGTGGGTAACGCACTGTGTTTCTCAGTATTCCCACCAGAATCTTCTGGGGATCTTCTTTCCATTTCTATCATAGAGGAGGACATGGACACAACCGTTCCAATAGTCATTTTAGCATTCTTCTTGCATGGTTTGTCCATTTCTGTGGAGGTGGGTGTTGCCTTCTTGTGTGATTCTTTCACTTCTACCACAAATGGTACCACTCCAGTATTCCTAATGACCGCCTCCGCATCCTTCTGGTGGGCAGTCTGCATTTCCGACAGAGGTCTCCCAGTCTTTCCTATAATCCCTTTGGCATTTAGGGGGTAAACGTTTACCACTTCTAACCTAACAGGCAGCATCTCAGTTTTGTCACTATCTCTTTTAGTATCCGTTGGGTAAGTAGTCTCCATTTCTAAGCTCACAGGTGTCACTTCTGTCTTTGCACCATCCCCTTCAGCATCATGTTGATAAGCATCTTCCATCTCTAATGTAAGAGGCACCACGTCAACGTTTTCAGTAATCCCCTCACCATCTTTTTGGTAGAAATTTTCTGCTTCTGACATGGATGTCACCCCGGTCTTGCCAACATCCCCTTCAGCGTGCTTTTGGTAAGTACTTTCCATTTCAACTGTAAGGGATGTCACCTCTTTCTTTGCAATATCCCCTTCAGCATCCGTTTGGTAGATATTTTTCACTTCTGACATAACAGGCATCAACTCGGTTTTGCCAACATCCCCTTCAATAGCCTTCATGTTATAAGCCTTTTCCATTTCTAAACTATCAAGTAATCCCTCAGTTTTTTCAATGCACCTCTCAGCATCCATTTGATGTGGTTTTCCCATCTTAAAAACATCAGCTCTCGGCTCAGTTTTTGTGATATTTAATTCCACATTTGTCTTATGTGCTTCCCCCATCTCTAACATCAGAGGGACGGGCTTGTATTTCATAGTATTCAATTCACCATCCTTCTTGTTTGTTTTTCCCATTTCTAACATGGGAGGTATAAGTTTAATTTTTCCTATATTTGCTTCATTGTCCTTTTTGTGTATTTTCCCTATTTCTGATACTGCAAGAGGTGTGTTTTTACTATGTCCTGGCAGGCTTTTATCAGATATACACACAAGACTATCAGACAAACTGCTTTTGGATGTACCAGGTACATGGATGTCATCATTCACCAAAGGAGGCCATTTGAAATTTAATAGAAGAGTTCTTGCATCCTCTGTCCGAGTTTTGTGATTATCCACATCCTCTGCCCCGACTGTTTCTTTAGAGTCCTCAGTGCAGAACAAATGTGTTTTTACCCTATCATCTATCCCTTTATGTGGCATGTCTTTAGCTAGTAAAACAGTATCTGATTTCTGCAAATTTATACTATCAGACTGTCCAGCTTCATTCCCAGAAATTGGGAATTTTTGGTAGAGAACAATTTCTCTTCCTTTAATTGACTCTGGGCCACTAACTAAGTTACTTACAGAGAAGAGTCTAGTTAATATTTTATTTTCACTAATTTCATGTGTGCTTTTATTTACTGCCTGTTCTGATAACAATAATTTCCTAACTATACCACATGGCTTAACACTATCACTGTTCAGAATTTTTGAAGTATGAGCTTGAAGTTCAGAATCCCAGGTATCCTCTGTATCTTCAAAAGCATCACTTATCAGATTTTCTTGGGCTGAATAAAGAATCTCATTGACTAATTTCCTAGCTTGATCTTCTACCAAACAAGATACATTCACTCGATCAGAATCAAAAAGGAGAGTTTTCTCACCAGCTGCAGCTGAAGTACAGGCCTTCTCTTCCTGGACTCCTGACACGCTCTCCATGCCCTGCTCTGCCAAACCTTCTGACAGTTGGATCCCTCTTAGCCTCACTTCTGATGGGTTTTTCTCAGGGATGCCTTCTTTCAGGGTACCTGGATTCATTATACCGTCTATGGCTATTTGCTCCTGGCAGGTATCAACTGTGTGCTTGGATTTTAGTTCTTCTCTGACAGAAGCGAAAATCTCATCAATCAATGTATTAGCCTTTTTGAGTAAACCACTTTTGAGGTACAAAAGCTGGTCATGTGCTCCTCTCCTAGCTTCTATGCATTCAGCAGATGCTTCAGAACACTGTTGGCTTGAGCTGTTAACTGACGCTGGAGCCCCAGCAACTGCTCCCGTCTCTGCTTCTAAGGGATTGTCAAACTGGGCCATGGTCGGGGAATCAAGAGACACCTTCCCAGTATGAATCCCAAAATGTTCCTGAAATGGGGCCACATCTGCCCCTACTGAGACAGGTGTTTCAAATTCCAAATAAGAGCTATTAGGATACAGGAGGTTAGTCAAAGAGGTATCTTTGGTGACTTGTACAGAATCAAAATTATTTGGGGGTTTATGTGAATTTATAACCTTATTAACTTCTCCAGAGTGACTAGAGGAAGAAGACACACTACCAATACCACTACTCAGAAAATGAGTGTTCTCGCTCTGTCCGGGAGATGAGTCTTTCTTTTCTGATCTCAACGCAGAAGGTACATTAAGAAAGCCTGAATCCTCAGGGGCAAAAGCATTATTTTCCAAACTGATATCAGAACTTAGAAAAGGTGAATTCACTTTTATGCTGTCAGTTTCTTGGAATTTGGGGGAAATATTAGTTAAGCTGCGTTCTGCCATTTCTGAGTATCCAGAAAGTGTTTTAGTCCCATAGATATCCAAAGACTGGTGAATCACACAAGTGTTAGCATCACAGTTCTGTGCTATTTGCTTAGTGATTTTCTCATCATGAACAGGTGGTAAAATCCCAGATATACTCCTTTCAAGGACAGCAGGAGGACAGGTTAAGGTCCCTGCCTCTGTTTCCTGTATACCTTGATATTTGGAGGCAAGAGGAACTTCAGCTTGGCAATTCTCTTTAAAGCTAGAATTTGAACATGTCTCTTTAAACCCCTTATCATACATTGGTTGGAAACTTTTGCATTTTTCAACCTCTGGAGAAGCTAATTCTGATAAAATAGGTTTTTGTGGATCATCTGTAATTTCAAATGGAGAAGAAAAAATTTTATCCTGAGAAATATCTCTGGGCTCTGTTTGGGAAACAGATGTCTTAGACAAGGGTATCATTATTCCTTTTCCAGACTGAGATTCAATAGGAACACCCTTCTGACCATCAGCTTCAGTTTTTGATAAAATTTTAACAATGTTATCAGTTTGGGTTTCCAAGGACAAAGAATCCGACTTCTCTACCATGTTGTTACTTGCAGGAATGTTTGAAGGGATTAACTCTGCCTTACTAGGATCTTGAGATGATGTGGAACTGTGATCCTTACAGGGGCTTCCAGACACAAAGTTCAGTGGGTCCGTCCCAGTTAAGTGAGTGCCACTGGCTTGAAGGCCTAGAGGAACCTGGCATTTTTCACTATCAAGAAGAACTTCTTTGGAATCAAGAATTGCAGATGCACACTCCTGGTGAAGCAGAGGAGGAGGGCTCTTCCCTGGATTTGTCACATTTTCTTCTTGACACTCAGTAGGCTGACAGGAAATCCCTACAGTGTTGATATCTCCAGCATCAATGAGCAGAGAACCCTCATTCTTTAAAACAGGAATATCTAACTCCCTCAACATCCCAACTCCAGAAACAAAGGTAGGAAGTGCAGTATTGAAATTTGATTTTTTACAATCAAGGGTAAGAGGTGTTTTAACATCAGGTGATACTTTGGCTTGTTGAAAACTCTCAGAGTCAAGAGGAGATTTTGAAATGTGGATTCTACTTAGCTCAAAATTCAACGCAGGTGCTATTTCACTTTCTAAGCATGCTGCCGCTGTCGATTCACTGGTGTACTTTACAGAGGCTGGGTCCTTTTGATTCTTCCTAATAATGTGTGAAGTTTTGTCATCTGGCCTCAAATCAAGGTTTTTGGCCTCTGTTTTAAACAATTGATCAGTATCTTTGAGTGATAATTCAATTCTACCTTCTGGAGCTTTTACATGACTTGAAGTTATAGGTTTACTAGCTGAGGCACTTTCTGTTTCTTGCCTGATTTCTGTAACAGCTAAATTTTTCTGTAAGTCTTGGGCAGACAAACTCTTTCTTTTATTTACAAGTTCTGCGTCTGTCACAGCATGTCTCTGAAGAGCAATGGCACTGGTGTGATTGGCAGAGTGCTCTGATGAGTTATCTACAGTTTGCTTGTCAGAACACTCACTCTCTGGCAAGTGCAGATCTTCTTGCCTAATTGATTTATTTGGACTTGGTGAATTTGTACTTTCTTGTTCAGTAGTGTCAATCCCATCAGATTTACTAGAAGAGAAGTCAGAAACAGCCAAGCTCTGGGGCTTAGCGTGCCCTTCTCTTTGCACCAATGCCCTACTATTCATCACAGGGCTGTTTGCTTTTATCACATTTTCTGTTGTAATTTGCCTGTCAAAGTCTGGGCTGCCAGGGACTTTGCTACTGTTATTTCCCGTAAACAGGGTGGAACATACCAAATTTCTGTCAGACTGAGAAACTGGTGCACAACTTAATGTGTGCTGTGAGAGAGATTCTTCAACGGCACAGCTGGAGTTAGTCACCAAGGAAGGGGGTGATCTACTCCTCTCAGGGCCCCCAGGATCGTGCAGATTTAAATGATCCTGCGAAGACTCAGCATTCCGCAGTTCTGGGTTGTCTGTCAGGGGGCTTTCTGTGTTGAGACTTATTTTGCTACAAGCAGCGTCTTCTAGTGGGCCTCCAGGCAAATATCCTTTTGTAGATGAGTCTGTTCTGGTTGGTGACAATGATGGCAATTCCCCAGCCTCAGTCCCACTCCCAGGGCCAGTGTGTGTGTGGGAACTGGAGTCAGAGCTTTCATTTTCCCTGTCCGAGGTATTCACAGGTGCCAACACAGTCTGCTGCTTTAAATATTTCTTAATTTGTCTGGGGCCTCGATATGTTGCGTATGTTATTGAGGGCCTCTCTGATTTGCCATCAATTTGCCTGTAAAAAGAAACGGCATGAGAATATCAGGAAATATAACAACCTATAATAGCAGCCCCAGCCACTGTGGTAAAACGCGTCTTTCAAACACCACTTCCCTTAATATATACTAATTTGATGAGAATGCTTTAACCTAATCTTTATTAAAAATACTAATAGATTGATGAGCAGCCCATGGATGTCAGGGCAGCAGGAAGAAAGTCTGTGCTCCTTAGAATTGCTCCTTCTTACCTGATTACATACTTGTCTCTGACCACGGTTATCAATGTGGACAATGGGGTGACGAGCCCATGGCTTGAGTGCTACTTCTAACCTCAAAGGAGCCTCTGAGGAGTGACTTTGTGCCTCGTGTGGGCACAAGTTTATGGATACGCCTCTGATTTCTCCACATCAGAGCATCATAGCTAGCTTCTACTGCTATACTCTTAGCTGGGAATTTGAAGTTTTTCAGGAAAACACAAGGGAAGAGGTCTGTCTAGCTCATAGTAAGCACTCGGTGTGTATTTGTTAATGCAATAAATGACAGAATTGCCTTTAAATTTCTCTCTTGTGTTCAGTTCTTCAAATATTCAATTAGTGTAGTAAGTATTAAACTTCTTGGTAAATGCAGAAATCAAAAAGAATTTCTAAGAAAAATTAGAGAACCACCCCAGTGCAAAGTTCCTAATGATCTCAGCACCCAACTTCCTCTGGAGAATGTACTCCTGGGAGTTCTCATGCCATGGCACGCTGCCCTGTGGCCCTTCACACACCATTCTCTGTCCCTCAATTCCAGCATCAGAGAGAAGCTGGGCTGTCCTCTAAGACACTGCTCACAAATCGTCCCCACTGCACATCTATCCCTCTACTACTGAGACAGATAGATGGCTTCTGATCTGTGGATACACAGACACAGCCCTTGCCTTCTTAAATAATAAAGATCTATTCATTTATTTATTTTCCCAAGTAACCGTAATCGTCTTTGTATTTTTAAGTTTCCCACATAAGACTTGGAAAATGGTATAATATCCTTTTGTGAATTATGAAGCACCAAGTAAAGCAATGATCCTAAATGCTAAGTAATCTATTTCAGATTAATATCTTAATTCTCACCCTTGATATCAGTGTTTTAAATTCTGAACTCTAATTACATTTTAGTGTCCTGACTATAAAAACATATGGTAGAAAAATCTGATGTGTATTCTACTTGATTTCAGATTAAACATGTTATTAACCAAAACATTACCATAGAGTCCATATGAATAATTAAGAAATCCATTTATCAGTATATACTTATAAAACTTTTATCACCAACTTTAGAGCAATAATATTAAGAATACTAGACTTTCCTAAATCAAAAAACAGATAGTAAATCTACACTGATGCACAAAAATGTCATCAATCATGACTCTTACCTACTTAATTTTAGCAGAAATAGATCATCCCAACTTGTATAACCACTGGCCCCTAAAATACTAACACACTGCTATTGTTGTGTTAGTTAGATTCATTTATTTTCAGTGCCCATTATAAAGCAGTTAAAGGGGAAGTGCAGAGAAAAGCTTTGCCTTATAAAAATGGTTTTTGTTGCCAAATGAGTTTCAGGTTAGATCAAGGACAAAAGTTGAATGAGGCACTATCATTTGACATTTGGATCTTTCCTTATTGATATTTTTTAAAAATCTAATCCTTTTGAGGACAAGGTACAGTGGATTGTTTTCATTAATCTATGTAAACATTTTACAAAGAGACAACTTCATGATACAAATATTTAATAAAAATGGAATAACTTCTATGTGTCAAAAAACTAAGTGCCCTATAGTCCCAGCTACTTGAGAGGCTGAGGCAAGAGAATCGTCTAAGCCCAGGAGTTGGAGGTTGCTGTGAGCTGTGTGACACCTCTGCACTGTACGGAGGGTGATAAAGTGAGACTCTGTCTCTTAAAAACAAACAAATAAACAAACAAAAAACAAAGTGCCATGTGTCCGTAGATATAAATCCTATTATGGTTACACAAAATTTGTAGAAGGTTTTGTCCCCAATAATTTGGTGATATTTCATGCCAATTTTGATAATTTGTCGTGTTTTACTCAAAGTATACATGATAATAAAATTAAAGATTTAATTTGTAACTTCTGAAAACATCAAACGAATGAATAAATGAATACATAAAACAAATAATGAAAAAATAAAAAATAAATAATGAGGAATAAGTTGAGTAAGTCAACCTGTCCACAAAGCTATGCAAGAGAAAAATACACACAGGTAAATTAATGTTTTTGTGAAATCTCATATCAAAATACACAAATTATTCAGTAACTACAAAAGCCTATCAGAACAACATAGGAAGATCCAGTGGTGTCAATAAATATCAGGATTTTTTTTTAAGTTTTAATATTTTATACCTAAAACCTACTATCAAGGGGCTGTAATGTTTTCCCCCCCAACAGATTACTAAAAGAATTTTGAATAAATGAATATCCAAAGAAATGTTCATGATGTCAATAGAAATAAGAAGAGAAAAGGACCAGACTTTTATTTTTTAAGTATGATAAACTTAGGTCCTCTCAGTACCTACCAAATGTCTAGAGAGATCTGAGAACATTTCATCCTGGATCAATGAAACTTTGGATCTGAAAGGACTTCTACTAAAATAAACCACAGAGAAAAGACCACTTTTAACTCCTTATAACAAAGACTTTTGGTAGTTTTAGAGCCTTTTGGAGGACTGCTATTTGACTTTTTTTTTCTTTTTGAGATTTCTAACTACTTTCAACTAAAATAATTAAATTGATTTGTATGCACTAGTTTAAACTCCTACAGCACCTATGGTGGAAATGCCATATATTTATATACTTGTAGCTAAAATACTCATCTTTATATTAAACAACTATATTGTCATTGTCATGTTTAAAACACAGAACATAGAAGTTGCAAGCTGAGCTCCAGGTATTACTACTAGTCCTTTCAGGTACTGATGAACTACACTCCTACTTTTTAATAGATTAGGCATTTCCACATTGTCTATTTTGTGCATCATTCTTTCTTGGGTTGAAGTGAAGTCACCAAAATTGGATAATATTAACAACTTAAAGCTGTCCTTATGTTTTTATTTTTTCCTAGTAAATAAAATAGAAATGCCCCAAACGTAAAACTTTAAAAGTAAGCTGAAGATGAAAATTAAAAAGGTGTATTGTCACAAGCTGAACAGGGAAAAGCGAGTACTGATTTTATGTCTTATGTAATTGTATAAGGGATTTACTACAAATACCTTATAGCACAAGTACTTAATTCAATTAAGTACTCAATTATGTATTCAAATATGACTGAGCTTTTTTTTGCAGTTTTTGGCTGAGGCTGGGTTTGAACCTGCCACCTCCGGCATATGGGGCTGGCGCCTTATTCCTTTGAGCCACAGGTGCCACCCAACTGAGTTATTTTTTTACCAATAAGATTTATTTTCTTTCAAATTATCTAATATCTTCTCTCACAATGCACAAAGATTTAAGTTTTCTATGTTAAAAAAAAAAACCTGCAAAACCAGCAAATTAAAAAAAATACACAAGAGCTTAGAAGAGCTTCTCATTATGATGAATATAATATGTCAAAAATATAAGAATTATAACAGAACTTTAAAAAAAAATTAACCCAATAATAAAGTAGCTTCCTACATAAATTATACCAGAAGCACGAGTAAAAGTACAGAAAACAATCCAAAAAGTGTTACCTATTGCCACAGGTTTTCCTAATGGTTTTATGTTGGAAATAAAATTTGAACAGTCAACTTTGTAAAAACAATTACAAAGCTGTTTGTTATTTTTAACTAAGTGAAGATGACAGCATTTACAGTGTCTTTTGATGAGGATTTTCTTTAATTTACTTTACATAATAGTTACGGGTTGAGTGTCTCTAATGTGAAAATCTGAAATCCAAAATGCTCCGAAATGTAAAACTTATTGAATGCCAACAAGACACCCCAAGTTGAGAATTAACATGTGACACCTTTGCTTTGTGATGGTTCAATGTACACAAACTTTGTTTCATGCACAAAATTAATAAAAATATTGTCTTAAATTACCTTCAGGCCATGTATGTAAGGTATATGGAAAACATAAATAAATTTCATTTTTAGACTTGGGTCTTACCCCAAAATATCTCATTATGTATATGCACATATTCCAAAATCATAAAAACAGTCAAAATATTTCCAGTCTCAAGAATTTTGGAAAAGGAATACTCAACCTGTAATAACATGTCTAAACTTTGAACACTGTACTAATGGCAATCATCAAAATTATGTTTAGTAGTATAGTAAGTTATTAAATTGTCTAAATTGAGCCATTAATTCTTTCTCCCATACACCTACCAATGGGCGGGGACACCTCAAGGATGGTTTGTTTTCACATATCCCTGATCCCCCTATCCCCCTACCCTCCCATACCCATTAACTTGGGACTATTAATGTACCCTGATTATCACGATGTATTTTTTAAAAAAGCATTTCTGCACAATAACGGCAAAGTAAAACCTTCAGTTAAGTTATTCCTCTCTATACAAAAATAAAATTGTAATTTTTGTAAGTGAAACTAAAAATTCCTAGCATGTTCAATAGTGTAGCCTCTTTATTTTAAAAGAAGTATTTATTTTAATTGACATGTAATAATTGTACAAATTTATGGGGTACACAGTGATATTTTGATACATATATACAATGTGTAATAATCAGTGTAATTGGCATACCCATCACCACAAACATTTATAATTCGTTTGTGTTAGGAACATTCAAAATTGTATCTTCTAACTGTTTGAAAATATACAATAAATTATTGCTAACTACAATCATTCTATAATGCTACCAAGCACTAAAATGTATTCCTCCTATCTCGCTGTAATTTTGTATCCATTAACCATCTTCTACATATAGGCTCTTTAAGTAACATTTTATATTTGAAATATTCTCATGATCTGAATAAACAAATTAAATATATTCCTGCTTTTAATAAACTCATATTACAGAGACACTAAAAATTATTGGCAAATAATTATCTAGATATATCTATTATTTAAATAACATCTAAAATTCGTTGTGAGGAGTCCTTAATCACACTGTCAAACTATTACCAAATGGTATTCAGCTCTAAATGATAATTCTTAGGCAAACAGACAATTGTTAACAGAAAGTTACTAAAACTATATAATTGTAAGCCTGATAAACTTAGATTTCCAAAGATAGGCCTGAAAGAAACCAGTATCTCAGTCAAACTGTGAGTCCAGTGGTCTTTTTTCCTCCTTCTAAATCAAGAATCACCATTCTTTGCTGAGGTGGTTCTGAAGAATTGCCTGAAGCAATTATTCTATTCATAAAGAGGGCCTTAGTAACAAGAAATAAAGGGAACAGTATCTTCTCATTTTTTTGTCTAGTTAAGAAATAAACCTGACCAAACCAGTTAAAACCATAGGGGAAAAAGGACCAACTTTCCTTTCTATCCGATTCCTGCATAACAGCCTCAAAAATCACCACCATTTAAATTTACTTAAAAATGCTGGATCTCAGATACAAGCAGAAGATTGCTGGGCTCCATTCCCAGAGATTCCAATTCAGTGGATGAGAATCAGGTAAGCTGCATTTCTAATGAGCTCCCAGGTGCTATCTATGCGTGCAAAGACCACGCTATGAATAACTGCCCTCCCTTTGACAATCTTGTATTATGGATGCGCCACAATTTACCACTTTAATGCTATTGAACATGTTTCCAAATATATATTCCTACAGATAATGTTTCAATAAACACCTTTGTACATCATCAGAAACAATGTATAATCTTTTTAAGGCTCTTAATATACACTGCCAATTGATACATATTGCCTAAAACATGTTACCAAATGACACCCCACTCCTAGCAGTGGATATAAGTGCCAGACTTGTCAATTCCTACTCATGTAGGGTATTATCATTTATTAATATGGTTATCAATTTACTATGAGAAAAAGTTATCTCATTTTACATTTCATTGTTAGTGAAAAGTTATTACTTATTAGCAGTTTATATTTCTTTTAGTTGGATGATTTATTTGCACTGTTTGCTCTTTTTATCTATTGGTAAACTAGTGTTGAAACTGCTTACCAGGTAAAGCATTCTCTGTCATAAATTTTGCATAGAATTTTCTCATTTGAGGAATCTAATCTACCTAGCTCTTTCCTAATACCTTTCATTGCTATTAAGCTTACGAAGTCATTTCTCACCAGCATAAATAATTCACATTTACTTTTTCTTAATTTTTTGCTCTATAAAACATGTAACAGGGCGGCGCCTGTCACTCAGTGAATAGGATGCCGGCCCCATATACCGAGGGTGGTGGGTTCAAACCCAGCCCTGGCCAAACTGCAACAAAAAAATAGCCAGGCGTTGTGGCAAGTGCCCGTAGTCCCAGCTACTCAGGGGGCTGAGGCAAGAGAATCGCCTAAGCCCAGGAGCTGGAGATTGCTGTGAGCTGTGACGCCACAGCACTCTACCAAGGGCAACAAAGTGAGACTCTATATCTAAAAAAAATAAAAAATAAAAAATAAATTAAAAAAAAAATGTAACATAAATATATGTTATTTTAATATAAAAATGAGGTAAGTATCTTACATGAATTTAAGGAAGATTTTACCACCCCTTTTTTTTTATTTCTTGGATTAACAAACAAGTACCAACTTGTTTTTCCTTTAATTCAAATGAGCTAAAAGGAATATTTTCTATCCAAGAAATGTTTCATTTTTTTCTTTACAAACTAATTTTCCCCAACAACACTTCTTTTCTGCCAGAATAGGTGATGCCATCACATTCAAGGGTTCAAATCACAAAGCTGAAGGTCCATCTATGTATACTGTCTATCCTGTTCCACTTAAACGTCCAGCACATATTACATCAGTATGACATTGTTTCAAATGCCATTGCTCTATCAGTACACTTTGACACCTGGGAGAGCAAGTCCCACCACATCACTCTTGAGGGGCAGACTCTAACCCATTTGGTTCTCAGCTCTCACAATCTAAGATGGGTCTGTGCCTATTTCATACAGCTGCTAAGAGGATTTAACAGAAGGCATCCATATGCATACAATGTGAAATTACACAGAACTGTGTACCTAGAAGTTACCACTTACATCTGATGATAGTGTGGTCAGTGACCTCTTCAACAAATAAATTCTCAGGTATAGGTAAAATTAAAATCAATTCAACAGAACCTTATTAGTTACAAATGAAAACTTTTATGTTACAAAAGACGTCTAGTGAATTCAACACTTACAAGCATTTCTTGAAGAGAAAATACTCCTAGCTCATTTAAAGGAAAAACAAGTCAATGTGTGTTCATTAATCAAAGAAAGAAAAAGAGCACGGTAAAATCCTCCTTAAATTTGTGTAAGATTTTAGCTTCTCAGGGCTGTGTAAAAGGTTCATAAAGCCAGATTCACGAATACAGTCCATTTAATTGCTTTCTTGGCCCATTTAATTGGATTCCACAAAGAAAATATATTGCTAGAATGGGAACACATACTTTACCACCACTTTGGATCACAACACGCACATATTGAAGACATAGCCTGCACTAATATAAGAGGAATTCAGACAGCAGAAAACACTCCCATTCAAGGAAGAAATAAATCTTGTACTAAGATAAATATAGCACCTAAAAAATGTTAGCACCACCCCCTAAAATAGCTCAAGAGGCCCAAGATTACCTATATGGTACACAGAATATAGCTTTTTACCTCGTAGTAGGAACAATAGAGAATATTTTCTCCAGTCCCCTCGATTAACAGGATTAGAACTGAGGCTCTAAAGCTAGATCCCAAAGCTCAATTTTTTCTGGCTTAATCACGTTGTAAACTTACTTTAGCTCATCACTGGTTTCCTGCTCACTGTCCTGTGTTGTATCCAGAGGAAAGGCATCAGAGAGTTCGGTTGAGCTGGACTCCTGGTCTTCTGTGGCAAGTGCCTGTGTTCCCAGGAAGCCATGGATCACCTCCCTCTCCCTTTTGGTGGCTTCCTTGTGATGGGCACTGGAATTCTGTAAATCCTTCTCAGTTTTATCATGGTCATCTTTGAAAGAGCAATGTTTAGGTTCCCCTAAAGATGATTTTCCAGAGATATTGAATAGGTTACCAAGAAAGTGAAAAAAGCTTTCTTTTGGCTGTCTATCACTTTCTCCAGTTTTGGTTTCTGAAGAAGTATTGGAAAAATCATTTGGCTTTTTGAGATCTTCCTGTGTTGGAAAAGTGATTGGCTTCTCACCATGGTTCCTTTTGTCCTCGCTTTGGGGAATCTTTGAAAACAAAACAGTAGAATAGATTGATAAGCTTTTACAAGACAGACTCTGTGCTAGACACCAGGGATACACATAAATAAGGCTGATGGTTTCTGATCCTTTGGTCAGTTAATCTACCAAAGAACACAGCATGGCCTCAACAAAGCTGTCTGGTAGCTTAAGCTTGTGAAGGGAGATGTTCATTCAGAGCACACTAGAACCCAGAATGGGAGTAATTAGTCCAGACTGGGGGAGGTGACAGCAGAGGAGATGTAGGGTGGTACTTCAAGAGGGGACAGAAAAAGTGACTACATGGCGTTTAGGCATCTCTGTGTATGTGTGTGTTTATCAAGGTCTCAGCTTCTAAGGGAATTAGTATGACTGGACGTTAGGGTACTCAAAGAAGATTGAGAGGTGAGCAGGAAAGATATCTAAAAGAACAGATGATGAAAAACTTCATGTGTATTTACATTTAGCCTTTATAATAACAGGACTAACAGAGAATATTCCCAATGCTTGGTACTGTAGACAGCGACACCCATCACAGGTGTCCAGCCTTTTTTCTTTTCTGCCACACCTTGGGAGAAAAAGAGTTGTCTTGGGCCACACGTTAAATACACAAACACTAACAAAAGCTGATGGGCAAAAAAGGTCCATGCAGACTTGATGATATCCAGCACCACAGATAAGAGAAACAGTCTTGAAATAATCTGCACGCAGCCTCAAGTAGCAGGTTGAACCTTCCTAAATAAGACATGTTATCTGAGCACTCCATTAAACCATGAAGCTGTCACACCATGTAAAACTATTCCTCAAGTAGAAGAGGAAAGAGAGTCACATGGTGCTTCAATTCAGCAATATCCCACTGTAACCCCTTCCTGGTAAAGCATGATGTCCTAACGCATACGTTAATGCAAACTGGATCGCACCGAGCCTTCTTGCAGACATTAAACACTTCCTGAGGTGCATTTTACTTGCTCATAAACAAATTACTGGCAAAGCAAACTCACGTTCATTCATTCTCTGTGTATGAGCTGCTATAATAAAGAGCATGCTGGCAGTCCACCTCACCCACTTCCAAGATTGCAAAACGTTTTAGGCCAATGTTCCAACTCACCCTGCCTTCCAAACAGGCTTGCATGGGTACTTGTAAAAGGAATGCACGTCTGACAGGATCTGTCATCTGTTCTGCTCACTAGCCCATATAAAAAGAAAGCTCGAGTGAGTCAGAAAGGATCAGGACACAAAGCAAAACCACCTCTGGGCACTTTAGATTCACACGACAAAGTTTTCTAAGAAGCTGATCTTTCAGAAAGCAAGAACATCATACTTATTTCAATTGTTCACCACATGCCATGTTTTAAACTAAGTTCAAAGTATTTTACAGGAACGTTTCACTAACCGCTAAGAAAATTTAGCACGTGAAAGGTTGAGAAAATGTCTAGAACCTATTAACCCAGAAAACTGACTGCAAGCAAACAATCCTCGTAGGTTTGTTCCCACTTTAGATGTGAAAGAGCATTTTTCTACATACTAGGACTTAATTAATATAACGTGTGAACTTCTACAGTTAGACTATCGCTAGCCTTCTAGAGTCACTACAAGTCTCACCTTTCACAGGTTTCAACTGCAACTTGATTCCACCTGTCTCCACTTCACCCGTCCAACCTTCTGTTCATTCCGAGAGTGACACTGGGAGTTCCCTGTGCCCTCTCCTCACGTACACAGCATAAGTGGCTTCTCAGTTTGGTAGTGGAAGATATGCCAGTGCACAATTTGAAAATGCTCATTTATATAAAAGACATGCTTTTTTTATTCTTTACTCCATGCTGTAATTTTTAGCCACAGTATTTCTCCCTGGGTCAAAATGAACTAACACCATAACATAAAAAGGATAGTGATTAATTCTCTTCTATAGCTAAAATAAATGACTGCTCACCTTACATAGTCTTGAGAAGAAAATGAACCATGGGCCACTCATTAAATCACCATACATGCCCTTAAAATGCTTTAGATATGCATAAAATTGGGGCAATGGTATCAAAGAAGGAAAATCAAGAGACAAATGAGATCACAGTTTTGACATAATTTTTAAAGAATTTTTAAAGAATTTTTGTCAAAATAGTACTATTGCACTGACTCAATTACTACTTTAACTTGCCCATTCCTTTCAAAGCATAAAAGGTTGCTTCTCAAATGAAAAAGACACATTTGCTAAACTAATAAAAGTCTTTACATTTAAACTTTAACTTGTATACAATTCTACATTCTTTTCTTTCTTTCCCTCTCTCTCTCTCTTCTATTTTTTTTTTCCTCCAGAGACAAGGTTTCACTCTGTTGTCTGTGATAGAGTGGAGTGGCCCAATCATAACTCACTACAACCTCAAACTCCTGGGCTTAAGCAGTCCTCCCACATAGCCAAGAATACAGGTGTACCCCACTGTGCCTAGCTAACTTTTTATATTTTGGGTAGAGATGGGGTCACACTATCTTGCCCAGACTTGTCTTGAACTCCTGACCTCAACTAATCCTCCCCCCTCAGACTCCCAAAGCTATACAATTTTTTAAAAAATCACTTGTTCCTCTTCCCCTCAATTGTCAGCTTCTTTGCTATTTCAGAAGACCTATTTCATAAATTTACTGAAGAGTATAGTTTTTAGTTTCCTTAAGTGTCTTAGTTTCTGTAATCTTATCAGAAACTTAGACCAGTAATTAAAATACCTTCAACAAGGAAAAGAAAATGTTTCTGAATTTAGAAACAAAAACTAACAGAAAAGAACACTACTATTCAAAGTAAACACCTACAATAAATTATGCATTTATATAATTAAAATTTTATGTTTATTCTAAAGCAGCTGTTCTTTGCCCCAGGCCTAGACACCAGCAAGTTCAGCCTGCTGCAGGCCCTCGTGGGTGAGGCCTGTGTCTGCCTGCCAACACACGAGCAGAATGAACACACTCAGGATTCAAGCAAGTACTAACAAAATACTAACCTCAGGTGCCTTCAAAGATGTTGATACTCTGTATATAACATATGAATGCTACTGATGAAGGCATTTGTTATCAAAGGAATTTTTATTTTTTTTCCCTTCACATTCCATATATTATAATACAGTATGCTGAGACCAAATTCATTCATCGATCTCTTCTTTTTGCTATGTGCCCAATACAGGGAAGCACAGGAATGCATTATGTACACAAGTAAGATTTAGCTGTAGCCTTCAAGGGGCTTATGGGCTATCAAGATCCTCATTATTATATCACTGTGTGGGGCTTATAAGAAGAATGTACACATGGAAGACACAATTAGCTGGACTGGCAAGAAACCACTGCACAGAGGAGGTGACATTTGAGCTTGCTCCTAAGGCTGAGAAGAGCCTTCTCGATCAAGGTATAGTATGCACAAAGACAAGCAAGTGTGATGCTTACTATGGCAGGGTGAGGCCGGAGAACTCAAGAGCACTGATAGAAAAAGAGGTTCATAGGTGACCAGGTAGACATAGAGAGTAAAGAATAACAGTCATAGGTAATTAGGTTCTTTAAAGTGAGCCACAATGTGGGTAGGCAAGCCAAAAATGGAGATGGGAAATAGGAAAAGATTAGGGTGTGGGGAAAGGAAGAAGAAAACAGAATAACAAAGTAATTGAGATGTCAAACAAGTTCAATTCTTGCTTCCTTGGTGGCATACAATCGAGGTATCTGAGAGTCAGAAGTTCTAAAAAATGCAAACTGGCAGCAAACGGCACATAACAGGGTTTAAAAGCAGGACTAACAAAAGATTCCTAAGGTAAAAATGATTAAAAAGCAAACATAAATGAGAGAGGAAATCATAGAAAGAGATGGAAAAAGAGAAAGTCAGATCAGGTCATTCCATTCAGAATACTGGTCTCAAAGGCAAAGATAAAAAGAACACATCCAAAAGTAGAGAGGATTAAAGAATGTCACATGCCATTGTGAGCTGAAGATTATCCTCCTCACTGGTCTTCAGGAACACAGGTACACTCCTACCTTGAGAATTTTGGATTTACTCTTCTCTCTGCTTAGAAAGTTCTTCCCCTAGATAGCTAAGTGACTTACTCCCCCTTCACCTCTTTCAGACATCTACATAAAAATCATCTCCTCAGTGAAAATTCTCTTGTTGCTATCTAAAATAGTGAATCTTCGAAAGCTGCCTATTCTTCTGTTTTATTTTTCTCCTTAAACTTGCTAGTAAATACACACATACATACACACACCCCTACACCAACTCAAACATTTATTGTCTGTTTCTTCCCAGCTTAGAATGCAAAATCCCCAAGGGCAGAGATTTTCTTTGCTGTATTCATTGCAGTATTTGTGATATTAATAAATGAAGAAATGAGGACTATGGAAAAGCCCTGGAAATGCATGATAAATAGTTAGAACAGTTTAGAAATTCATTAAGTCCCATTCCAAACTCAAGGTGTTGAGCAGTTACTACTTTGTAGGTCACAAATAGAAAGGAACCCTTCTGAGCAACCTTTAACCAGAAAGCAGTAAATACAAAAGATGACATTTTAAGTTCCAAGACAGAAGAAATAGTTTTTATTCCTGTTTTAAGATCAGCTGGACACTTACTGGAAAGGGAGTGACTACTTTCAAAAGAGAAATGGATGATAGGTTCCAAAAGGAAAGGCAGAAGATAAGCTAAAGTGACAAATACAATCATTAATACTTCTAATAAAGGGAAGATATTAGCCTTGGAGAGAAGTAAGGACATTTCTTCTTTCAAGTAAAGTCAGAAGAAGAGTGGCTAATGTCTGAAAATTCTGTAATTGACAAAACAATAAGTGGCTCTGAGATCAATAAAATGAGAGGATTTATTTAATAAGCGGAAGGGGAAATAGAGAGGTGGATTTTCTCTAATTTTGCGGTTCCAAAATTAGAGAAAATCTGAAAGAATATTTCTGAGGAATAAACCCAAATCAGCAACAGGCTAAAACCATGTAAGACAAGTAGCAATTAAGGTCAATGCAAACCTTAAAGAATTCATTCACTAAATAATGAACTTAAGACACTCTTCTAGGGGTTTAGATGCCACAGTGAAAAATACACCCAAGTCCTGGTTTTCATGGAACCTACACTCTAGTGATGTAAGAACTTTGTTTTACAAAACTAATCAGCATAATTCTGTCACTTCTTCTAGAGGGCTGTAAGAAGTGATAGGTGCTGTACCAATGTGATGATTAGCATAGCAAACAAGGTCCAGGTGTAGAGAAGTTTGCCCTGCCCCCTCCCCTTTAGCATGACAGTATTACTAAGTGTCATGTATGCACCTCCCCAGCACCCAGGGACAGCCACCAGTGCCCATCACAACCAGCAATGCCACCCCAGTAAAGCCATACCACTGCCTCAACAAACATGCAATCTTGGCCACTGGAGTACTCATAGCATTAATTTCAGCCAGTGAAATCACACAGAGACTCCACTAGGTGCTCATCCAGAACCAAAGCCAAAGCACCCTAACTAACTAGCACTATAGATCACATATACAAGATAAATTCCCTGTGAATTCTACTCCATAAATTTAGAAGATGCTCCACCAGGTGTGTAGACAAGTAACATGAAAAAGCACTTCCAAGGAAAACAAAAATTCTCCAGTAATAAGACCCAAAGGAAAGAAAGTTTGTGAAATGCCTAAAAAGGAATTCAAAATAATGATCTCAAAGAATTCTGTAAGATATGAAAGAATATAGACAATTCAATGGAATAAAAATAAAAAAGATATGAATGAAAAACCCAAAGAGATAGATACAAAGAACCAAACAAAAGTCTTAGGGCTGAAAAGTTCAATGAATAAAATTAAAAATATAACTGAGAGCTTCAACAATAGAGTAGATCAAGCAAAAGAAAAGATTCTGAACTTGAAGATAGGTCTTTTGAAATAGCCCAGTCAGAACAGAACAAGAAAGCAAGTAAGAAAGAAAGAAAAAGAAAGAAAATCCATGGAACCTATGGAACACCATTAAGAGAACAAATACAGTAGAACCTCCATAGTTGACCACTTCCCTACATTGACCTTCTCCTTAAGTTGAACTAATTTTCTTTTTTCTTTTTTTAGAGACAGAGTCCTACTTTGCTGCCCTAGGTAGAATGCTGTGGCATCACAGCTCACAGCAACTTCCAGCTCTTGGGCTTAGGCAATTCTCTTGCCTCAGCCTCCCAAGTAGCTGGGACTACACAGACGCCCACCACAATGCCCGGATATGAATTAATTTTCATAAACTAGACATACATCACACATGTGTTATCAGTACAGTGGGCCTAGTTTCTTTATGTTGACCATCTCCTGGATGTTGACCAGTTTGTTACAGTCCCTTGGGTGGGCAATTTACAGAGGATCTTCTATATAAGCATTTTGAAAGTTTCAGAAGGAAAAAAGATGGGAAAAGCCATAGGAACCCTATTTAATGAAATAATAGCTGAAAACTTTCCAAGTCTTAGAACTAGTATGAATATTAAGATCAAGCAAGCTTAAAGGTACCCAAATGGATTCAACTCAAGAAGATCTTTTCTGAGGCACATCATAGTCAAACCGTTAAATGTCAATGGCAAAGAAAACAGAAAAAGTATGAAGTCATATATAAGAGGTCTTCATCAGACCAACAGCAAGTACCTCAGCTGAAAACTTAGAGGCCAGAGGAGAATGGGATGCTATAAATCAGCGGTTCTCAACCTGTGGGTCGTGACCCACAGGAACTGTGTTAAAGGGTCGCAGCATTAAGAAGGTTGAGAACCACTGCTATAAATGAAGGTAAAATAAAGTCCCAGACAGAAAAAAATGGAAAGACTGCATCATCATTAGACAGACATTAAAGAAATGCTTAAGGATACCCTATATCTGGAAGCAAAATGACAATAAATACCATCATGAAACTGCAAAGTATAAAATTCACTGATAAAGCAAATATACAAATAAGACAAAGTAATCAAACCTCACCAGAATAGAAAACCCCCAAAGATAAAAAATAAGAAAGGAAGAAAGGAAAAAGGATATACAAAACAACCAGGAAACAATAAACAAAATGACAAGAGTAGTCCTCCCTTGTTAATAATGAGGGAAATGTAAATTAAAACCACAGTGAGATATCATCTCACCCCAATTATAATGGCACTAGCAAAATGACAGAAAATAATGAATGATGGTAAGGATGAGGAGAAAAGAGAACTTCTATACACTATTAACATGAATGTTAATTGGTACAGCCATTATGGAAAACAGTATGGAACTTCCTCAAAAACCTAAAAATAAAACTACCATATGATCCACCAATCCCACTATTGGGTATATATCTAAAGGAAAGAAATGAGTATGTCAAAGAGACATCTGTACTCTCATGTTTATTGCAGCATTATGCCCAATGACCAAGGTATGGAATTAACCTAAGTGTCCAACAGATATCTCCAAAGAGATAAAGTGTGGTGTATGTAAATACATCATATATATAAATAATGAGCTACTACTCAGCCATAACAAATAATGAAATCCTTTTGTTTCACAGCATTAGGAATGAGCCTGGATACTACATTGAGTGAAATAAGCTAGGCACAGAAAAGTAAACACTGCATGTTCTTATTCATGTGTGAAAGCTAAAAAAGTGGAACTCACAGAAGTAAACATTAGAATAATGGTTACCAGAGGCTGGGAAGGTAGGGGGAGGTGAAAGAAGATGTTGGTTAATGGTTAAAATATTACGGCTACATAGAAAGAATACATACTAATGTTCTATAGCACTTTAGGGTCACTACAGTTAACACAAATTTATTATATATTTTCAAATAGCTGGAAGAGATGATTTTGAACATTCCCAACAAAAAGAAATATGTTTGAGGTGACGGATATGCTAATTATCCTGATTGGATTATCACATAGACTCAAATTGATTATCACTCTGTAACACACAAATATGTACAATTATTATGCATCCATTTTAAGAAAAAGATTTTAAAAGAGTCTGAATGGAAAACAGGGAAAGGTCAGGTGACACTAGGTCTCCAGCACCTGGCTTGGTCCTCCTTTCTGCCCCACGTGCTGCCTCCACTGTGCAGGGCACACACTGACTCCCCAAACCCCAGTTCCTTACCCTCAACTCCAATGACCTCCCCTTGCACTCTACCTTCCCTGTTGGCTAACCCTGGTCTTTGCTTTTACTCCCAACTGCCTCACCTCTGACTCTGAATTTCAGTCAATCCTCAGAGTTCTAATCCGCTCATCTCTCCAGCTCCTCTACCTCATTGTCCCAGGTTTACCCATCCACACTAGTTCTCCCACCTCTTCATATCTTCTGTCCTCTGATTCTTACTGTCTTCTCAGTTCCCCAAATGTTCCTATCTTCTTGATCCATAACTCAAATATGGTCAATAACCTCCAAGTTTCTTTTTCTTATCCTGAGTCATCCCCTCCTAGAAAAACTCCAGTTTATTTTTTTCCACATAGGTCAATGGGTCTTGTTTCTAAAATCTGCAGGTGTTTGCAGAGCTGTGCAGATTCACACACCCAACAATTCATGATTTATAGCCTGGGTCTGTAAATAGAGTCCCCAAACTGGAAATTAGTCTGCAACTTTGTCACATTTACATGGTAAATTGTTTATCCAGAAGACAATCAATGAAGGAAACACAGAAGGAAACAGCCAGAGGTAGGAATGAAAGTTGTTGAAAGACAGAGCAAGACTTAAGAGATCAGAGGTTTTGACTGGTTAAATGGGATAAGAACTAAGGCAAGGCCACTTAATGTGGTCAGTAAGAGGTCACTGGTGACCTTGAATGTACTGGGTTAATGGTTGGCTTTCATTCATTCAATGACTACTAATTGAGCAACCATGACATGTGTGCCAGGCACAGTACTAGGCTTCCCATGTTGGCGGGAACTATGCGAGAAACAGAAATCACATCAGAAGCATTAAGAATTGAACAGTGCTGGGTGGCACCTATGACTCAGTGAGTAGGGCATCAGCTTGATATACCAAGGGTGGTGGATTCAAACTGGCCCCAGCCAAACTGCAACAAAAAATAGCCAGGCGTTCTGGCACCTGTAGTCCCAGCTACTTGGGAGGCTGAGGCAAGAGAATCACCTACGCCCAAGAGCTGGAGGTTGCTGTGAGCTATGCGATGGCCACGGCACTCTACCAAGGGTGATAAAGTGAGACTCTGTCTCTACAAAAAAAAAAAAAAAATTGAACAGTGCTTAAAACAGATTTTATAAGAAATCTGTGGGTAAAAGCAGTAAAGTAGAATGAAAGACTAAACGGAAAGGAAATCAGACCCACAAAAAGAAAAGAAAACATTGATTTTAATATTATATAGTGAGAGAAACATGTAGATCTAAGGCAAATGAGAAGACGCCAGTCAAGATGGAGGGATAGGAGCAGTTAAAGCAAGGCCTGAGGGGAGGCAGGAAGCAAGGACACCAACACCGCTGGTACAGGGTGGGGTTGGGGTATCAGAGAGTTAAGACTTAGAAGAAGAAAGGGATAACTATTTCTCTGAAATGTGTAAAAAAGTGCAGGATGTAACAACACGTCTTCCCTTTTCACTCACTTTTAAATAAAAGTGAATGTGAATGCAGTAAGAGTCTAAAGCTGTAAGATAATGACAGAATGTGGACTAAGGATTTGGAAGCTTCTCCACCTAGAAATAAAAACCTAATATATACTCCATTAGAGAAACAGATCTAAGCATTAAAAGTAGCTACCAATCTTAGCAAAACAGCAATTTATTTTTATTTTTATTTTTTTTGCAGTTTGAACCCATCACCTCCAGCATATGGGACTGGCACCCTATTCCTTTGAGCCACAGGGGTCGCCCAAAACAGCAAAATTTGTGTAGCATATAGGTAGTATTTTAAGAATCAAGAATTTGATGATGTCCAAAGCACATAAAAGCTAGTTTCTAATTATTTAAGAAGACTATTAATTTTTGTAGCTCAAACTTATAACTAACAACTATGACATCTTGATTTAGTATTTCAAGGTCAAATACAAAAGGATGCATTTATTATACATAAATCTGCTATGATGGAGACTCCAGAGGGAAAATGCTACATATTTTTTTCCTTCTTATCACAGAAAGCATATAAAATTCAGGTTAACAAGATAGAAGCATGATGAGAAATGTCAAATTGTACTAAAACGTTGTCTCAGAAAACTGTTCATTAGAAAGAAAATAAATGGCATGCTTTATGCCACTTGTTAAATGAAAACTCTTCAATTGAGATTGTTCAAAATAGCCAGATAATAAGAGTTACCACTAACGATATTTTTTAAAGGGCATGGGGCTGAATATTGACATTACCAAAGTACACACTTGTTTTGATGCCTGGTAGCAGCCATCCCTGAACAACTGCTTCTGCATGGGTAGGTGAAGAAATCCTTCTAGTCATTTTCAGAAGATTGAGGAAAAAAACCTATATGGGCCAAATGCTCATGTTACCCCTAGAGAGAGTGCCATGGTGCTCTTTCTATTATGGGCAAAGCAGAGTATCCATGTATATATAACCCTGTAAGTCCAAACATAAGAGAAACAATCCTATGGCTGTGGGTAGTATTTATTAATATGTAGGGTCCCAACCTCCCAAATGAAATTATCCTGGACACTTAGAACTAAGATATTCAGAATGAATAGAAAAGGTTGTTATTGGGCGGTGCCTGTGGTTCAGTGAGTAGGGCGCCAGCCCCATAGACCAAGGGTGGTGGATTTGAACCCGGTCCCAGCCAAACTGCAATTAAAAAATAAAAAAATAGCCAGGCATTGTGACGGGTGCCTGTAGTCTCAGCTACTCGGAGGCTGAGGCAAGAGAATCACCTAAGCCCAAGAGCTGAAGGTTGCTGTGAGCTGTGATGCCATAGCACTCTACCAAGGGTGACAAAGTAAGACTCTGTCTCTTAAAAAAAAAAAAAAAAAAAAGGTTGTTGTCAAGACCAAGAAACTAAGAATGGATAAGAAAGACTGTTAACATGACAGCCCATGCATTTGCAACTACATGTATATTTACTGAATCCACAAAGATGTGACTTTCTGGAGTAAATCTCTGTAGGTAGAAAATATGACTTATAGAAATAAAAAGTTGAGGGTGGAGCCTGTGGCTCAAAGGAGTAAGGCACCGGCCCCATATGCAGGAGGTGGTGGGTTCAAACCCAGCCCCGGCCAAAAATCGCAAAAAAAAAAAAAAAAAAAAAAAAGTTGAATTCATCCAACTTTGAGGAGAGAAAGTATAGTTGAAACAGTAGAGTTGTAGGTTTGGGCTGACTAGGGAAACAAGCAGAGACCAAGAGAAAGGAGCAAGGAAAGCAGGAAGGTTTGGGGACGGTCAAGAGTGAGTTGAAAGGCAATGAAGGATTAGGAGATAGAATGACGGAAACTGTTAACCAAGGAAACATCCAAGTTTGAGATCTCAGAAGTAGCAGCCTTCCCTCGAAACAACCCAAAGTTTCATACAAAACATTAGAAGTGAAAATCTTGCACAACTCAAGGCAAACAGAAACTGAAGATGAGGAAGGATCTGTAGAGCTACACAATGGTAAACCAGCAGGCCTGCTAACAACCCGGCTGCAAAAGAGAAGGAGGTGAGAGATACAAGCCACTGGTCACAGAATCCAGAAGCCTTGCTTACAAAGGAGAGGGCGTAAGGTGATCCTCAGTTTCTTTTTTTCCTCTAAATAAAGTAAATGTTTATATGTTTTACTACAATGGGAAAGGCAGAAAAAAAAAGACTGAAAATGACTTTATCTTTACCACATTTAATGCACTTAGACTTTAGTTTTTTAAAATGTCAATAAGTGGCCATATCAGTAGTGAAAAATTCAGATGATTTTTTGGTCTTTCCACTGATCAAGCTAATTTATCCTGAAATCTGTAACAAGTACAAAGTTTCTCCTTAAATGGTTGTTACAAATCATGTTACAAGAAAGCCACGATTATGGGCTTTTACTAAATCAGATTCTAGAAACCATACCTAGAAATTCCTTTTTTGCGACTGAGTCTCACTTTGTCACCCTTGGTAGAGTGCCCTGTGGCATTAGCTCAGAGCAACTTCCAACTCTTGGGCTAAGCGATTCTCTTGCCTCAGCCTTCCAAGTAACTGGGACTACAGGTGCCCACCACAGCGCCCAGCTATTTTTAAAAGGAGGTCTTGCTCTGGCTCAGGCTGGTCTTGAACCCGTGAGCTCAGGCAATCCACCTGCCTCGACCTCCCAAGTGCTGGAGTTACAGGTGTGAACCACCACACCCAGCCCGGTTTAGTGATTTTCAATTACTCAGGGATAATTGTCTAGGTAGGTATGTAGATTATACACCTTATATGCTTGTCCTGTAGAAGCCAAGGACACTTAATATGTGAGCTGACCAAACACATCCAACACAGCAGGGACATGTGGGAACATGTTATTAACTTCTACCCCCTGTGAAGTACTAGTAGCTATCTAAAGCATTTCAGAAAATAGGACATAAATGATGGAACTCAGCAGGAAAGAGAGACTGTGGGGTCAGGGGATCCATTCACAGATTAGAACACCAAGGCCCAAAGACATTAAATACATCAGGTGAACACCACACCGCTGGTAAGTGGCAGAGCCAAGAAGCCCACTCTGCACGTGCCCTTCTCCCCTTGCCCTCTCCCCACCTCATGATGCAAGTATCCCAACGAGCTGGGCTAGATTTCCACATAAAGTAATAATATGGTGTTCTTTTTGAAATGTAAAATAAGACAATGGAATCTAAAATGAAGAATGAACAAAAAATAGAGATATTTGCTTTGCATAAATAATGTTAATATATATTAACTTAAAACTGTACCTTTAGTGTTTCTGATGAAAGTACATTTTCCTTTTTCTGACTTGTGATGATGGGTTCATTTTCAACACTGAAAAATAAAAACCACATTTTCTTTTGAAATTAAAAAGGAATTACTGAACTCATAGTTCCTGTAAACAAAACATTTAAAGGCCCATTATGAGCAAAAATGCCCAAAGAGTCATACAGAAAATGTTACATTAAGCATATATTGATCTGAATCTCTAATATTGAAAATCACATTCAAAAATGCTTATCCAGGCATTAGGAATTTTTGTGAAATCATTGTTCTTCACATTTTACCATATGGATAATTGACATCACAGTCAGATGAATTGGAACAAAGGAACACAAGCGTATGACTACCATAACCTGGAAAATGCTAGCACTCGGAGATTTTATTTAAAGTTCTACACAGTCTGAACTTTTTTAATGGCTTAAAAAAGTTGAGTGTTATTCAATAAATCATTATGAACGTACTGGCTCAACTAGTAAATTTTGGGGAATACTCAAAAAATAGACGCAGGTTTATCTATCCCTGAGTGTGTTCCAGATGGAAACTTAAAAATCTGATTCCCAGATAGTGACTTTTAATTATCCTTTGTCTGAAATGCATTCACAGATGCCTTATGACATGTCATCATAAACTATTTTGCTAATTGGCACATACCCATTTTAGATCTAAATATTTACTCTGTGTTTACATGTTATCTCATTTTCATACTTTCAAGATCCAAGATATGTGAGGAACTCTACATTTTCTTGACTGTCTACCACCAGCCAAGGACTATGCTTGGTCTTAAGCACATGAGTAGGTCAGGATCTTTCCAAAACTAAATCTAGCTGGGGAAACTGATACACAAACTTTTAACGATATCGTTTGGTAAGCATTATAACTGCTGAATGACTACAATACTGTGGGGCATAGAAGAAATAAACAATTCTGCCTACCCAGTCAAGTGCCCCCAGGGGAGGGACTAAGGCAAGGGGCAATACAGAATATGGCAATTTTGTAAAACAAAATTTTGTTTTCAACATAAGAGTGGAGCACAGAACTTGTGACCAGCAAAGGTAACCCTGCAAGAGATGAGAACGAGACCAGAGGTTAGCAGGTGCCAGATTACAAAAAACCAGTTCGACCCATTACAGAATCTGATCTTTGTCCTACAGGTAATGGGGAAACCTTCAAAGTCTTCAGGCAGGGGACAAGTGTGAGCAGGAAGGTGACTGAGAATGGACAAGATGTGGAGTCGTGGTGACTGGTGGAGGAGGGACTGTAAAGAAGGAAATGTCCACAGCTCAGATCAGGGAAAGTCCAAAACAGATGGGATGGAAAGAGAGGACAGGACTCATGGTACTTAGATCTTCTATCCAGAAGATCCACTGCTGTTATTCAGAGTATTAAAACAGGAACAGAAGACAGATCATGCAGACAAGGAGAATACAATGGATTAAGATGTCACAAAGTGTCAGACTTCATGTAGAAACATGGACCAATGAGAGAGGGCGAGGCCCTAACACTTCTCAAATGTCAATAGGAAAAGCAAGCATGTAAGAACAAATACATAAAAGTGAGCTGGTGTTAAACACATGAAAACTTCCATAGGAAAAAATCAGAGGACAAAAGTAAAAATTATATTGTACAATATAGTATTATAACCCATACACACACACACACACACATGCACACGCATACGCATATACACATGAATATCTCAGTGGTTGCTATTTTAAAAATGAGTAGGTCCTTCTCTTGGTTTTTTTTTTACTTTACTTGTCTTTTGCCACAATGTTGTTTATGATTCCAGCTTTTTTGAAAATTAAATGTGAATTGATAGTGGTCTATTTAAGCTTATCTTAGAATAATACTGACCTTGAAAACTTCATAAGTGAATTACCTAACTACAATCTATTTTGAATAATCTACCTAAAAACAATGTAAACATACAACCACCATTTAATTTTAGTCTCCTAGTAGAATCTTGCTTCAAGATCCCCCAATTTCTATTTCATTTAGGGTGTTTCCAGAGCTTTCTATAAACATACTGCCAGAGATTGTAAATAAAAATGGTAAGATGTTAAAAGCTCTGCAGAAAATGCAGCTCTAAATTAATGGGATTAAGGCACAACTTGGTCTTTGCCAGCAGCTGTAATTACTTCCAAGTACACACTACAAACCCACCAAAAATTCCAGAAAAGTGCCTCACGTCTATAATCCTAGGATTCTGGGAGGCAGTTAGATTGCTGGAGCTCAGGAGTTCAACAACAGTCTGAGCAAGAGTGAGACCCCGTCTCTACTAAAAATAGAAAAAAGTAGCAAGGTCAGGTGCCTGTAGTCCTAGCTATTTGGAAGGCTGAGGCAGGAGGTTGCTATGAGATAGGCTGACACCACAGCACTCTAGCTAGAGCATTAGAGACAATGTCTGGAAAAAAAAAAAAAACCCAGGAAAAAACATAGCAGTAAATTAGCACACATGTATTTAACAATAAAGGAATGTAAAGCTAAAAATCACCAAAGAAACACTAACACTTAAAACTTTGAAACTGTGTTTAAGTTCCATGATTATTATTTGCTAAACCAAAAGTTTTAAATGTGTTCAGTTTTAAAGCAAAAAACACATTTTGTAATTTTGGCTTAGTGATAAAAATAATTTCTAAATAATAATTTCAACACTTTCTTACTACATGATTAGACTCTCTTCTTAACTGGTCTTAACTATTTTTGAGATTGCCCTACTTCCATCCATTCTCCAAGAGGCCGTCAAAGCAAGACATAACACAATCATGATACTCCTGGGCTCAAAAATCCTTCAGCAAATCTTTGTCAGTTGATGAAGAAAATGAAGAGTGCTCAGCATAAATATGAGAGAGTTATTCATGACCACTGACTCTGGGTCCAGATGCACTTGTCACATAGCTCCACTTGACAATGCGAATACATGCCAATGTCATAGTCCAGCAAGCCACTTTGTTCTCCTGTCTAAAAAACATCCTTCCACACCCTAACCAACTCTTCATCCTTTACCACTGAGTTCTAGCTTTACCTGTGGTATGTGTGTGTGTGTGCTCCTTTACTGCTCTTTATTGTAATGGCTGGTCATCCATCTGTTTGTAATGGCTGGTCATCCATCTGTTCAACTGGAATATGAACTTATTAAATTCAGAAGATGTTTAAAATTCATGTCTGTGTCCCAAAGTCTAGCACTATGCCTGGCACTGTAAAGGCACTCAAATATCATTTTTTTAATAATTTAAGAATATGACTGGAATACACATATTTTGGCTGTATAATTTGTGTTTGTACATTTTAAGTAAAGTTATAAGTGTGCCCTTCACCCAGATAGCGTGCATTGTACCAGTTAGGTGTGAAATTGCCCAACCCCGCCTCCTCTTCTCCCATCTTTGATTTTCAATGACTTTTACTTCCATGTGGACACATAAGTGTTGACAAACTAGTTCCAACTTAGTATTAGGTACATGTGGCATTTGTTTTTCCATTTTTGCCATACTTCATTAGAAGAATGGTTTCCAGTTCCATTCCCCCTCCACTTTCCCCTTCATCTTGGGCTGTAGTTGGGTTATAGCTTTCATATGGAAGTGTGGGTGTTTATAAATTGGTTTCATATTAGGGCTGAGTACATTGGATATTTTTTCTTCCATTCTTGAGATACCAGTTCCTGAATGAAACTTGATGATATGATCTTGTTACAAAAGATACTAGACCATCATTTTTATGGCTGAGTAGTACTCCGTGGTATACATATACTACATTTTATTCATCTACTCATGTATTGATGGACACTTCAGTTGTTTCCACATCTTTGCAATTATGAATTATACTGCTACAAACATTCCAGTGCAAATGTCCTTTTTTATAAAATGTCGTTTTTTCCTTTGGCTAAATACCTACTAGTAGGACTGCTAGATGAAACAGTAGGTCTACTTTCAGTTCTCGGAAAGATCTCCATACTGTTTTCCATAGAGGTTGCATTAGTTTGCAGTCCTACAAACAGTGTGTCAAGTATTTCTTTCTCTCTGCATCCACACCAGCACTTGTTGTTTTGGGACTTTTTTATTTTTAATTAAATCATAGCTGTGTACATTAATGCAATTATGGGGTACAATGTGCTGGTTTTATATACTTTTTGAAGTACTTTCATCAAGCTGGTTAACATAGCCTTCACCTCATTTTCTTAGTTATTATGTTAAGATATTTATATTCTACACTTAGTAGATTTAACATGTACCCTTGTAAAATGTACCATAGGTACCCTTCCTCCACCAAGCCTTCCCCTCCCCTCCATTCCCCTTTCTCTTTCTCCTTCATCTTGGGCTATAGTTGGGTTATAGTTTTCATATGGAAGTGTGAGTGTTTAAAAATTGGTTTCATACTAGGGCTGAGTACATTGGATACTTTTCTTCCATTCTTGAGATACTCTGCTAAGAAGAATATGTTCCAGCTCCATCCATGTAAACATAAAAGAGGTAAAGTCTCCATTTTTTAAGGTTGCATAATATTCCATGGTGTACGTATACCACAATTTATTAATCCATTCATGGGTCGATGGGCACTTAGGCTTTTTCCATGACTTAGCATTATGAATTGGGCTGCAATAAGCATTCTGGTGCAAATATCTTTGTTACAAAGTGATTTTTGGTCTTTTTGATTAGAGCCGTTCTCACCCAAATTAGGCAATGTCCCACTGTGGTTTTGATTTGCATTTCTCTGATGATTAGAGATGTTGAGCATTTTTCGTGTGTTTGTTGTCCATTAGATTATCTTCATTTGAAAAGTTTCTGTTCATGCTGTTATCAGTTTTAAAAGGAATAAAAATAATCTATAATAGATTTCTACTTGCGCCTGGTCAGCTTCATCAGAAAACACTGTTCCATTGGAACAATGTAATAATATACATTCATCTTTTTTGCTTAAAAAGATAGTATAGAAGTCTCTCGAAAGACTATGTCAGCCATTGCTATTATGAACCATTTTCCTCTAAAGACATAAAGCAGGGAGTGGGGCTGGTGGGAAAAAATTACTCAACACGAACAAGATCATTTTCTATTGATTTAAGAATAAAACAAAAAAATGAGAACACAGGAGCTAAAGATACTTAAAACACTGCACACTTACATAGATGTCTAGTTAGTAAAAAAATAAATAACAGAAACGACTCAAAAGGTTTATAACTGTACTTTCAGAGCCTTAAAAATAAATGAGGGAAAGAGAAACGTGTTCATCTCAAACTTCATGAAAAACAGCAGTCCTTTCCTATTGTTTGCTTACAATTTAACCCCCTTTGGGACCCAGGGAAATTTCAATAGGAATATTTTTAGAAAGCCCACATTTTGGTCACAGCAGGGAGTGTCGGGCAGGAATCACAATCACACATAGGCACAAATAAAACTACCTTGTTCTCAACAGCCTCAGCTTACTTAACCAAGAGAAATTTGGGGAACAATCTTTCAAAATAATTCAAATGTGAAGATCAATATAACACAGAAGCCTCATTTTTTTTTTCTTTTGAGACAGAGCTTCAAGCCTTTACCCTGTGTAGAATGCTGTGTCGCGTCATCACAGCTCACAGCAACCCCTAAGTCCTGGGCTCACGGGATTCTCTTGCCTCCGTCTCCCAAGTAGTGAGACTACAGGCCCCGGCCACAATGCCTGGCCATTTTTGGTTGTAGCTGTCATTGTTGTTTGGCAGGCCCAGGCTTGATTCTTACCCGCCAGCTCTGGTGTATGTGGCTGGCGCCTTAGCCACTTGAGCTACAGGCGCCGAGCCCAGAAGCCTCATTTTTTAAGCTCCTTTATTTTCACCACTGCTGAAAAATGAGAAATCCAAGTTATAGCCATTTAGCATTTATGTACTTGGTCCCAGAGAGAAAATAAAACAAACCTCTGGACTTTGAAAAAAATAGGTCACTTTAACATTCCAAATTTCAAGTAATTTACATAGAGACGACTTCCTAACCTGTCACTTAGCATTTGATACAAAATAAGCGTGATATATCCTAATAAGATTCCCTAACCAATAGGAGATAAGAAGCAGAACCTTGGACCCAAGAACTCACCCACTGGACAGCTCTGTAGTTCACACGGTAGGAGGCACCCTTCCTGGTGCTGGGTGTGAGCAATGAGTGAACCAGACAAGGTCCTTGCCCTCATTCCTTCCAAAGCTATATCTACATGCATGAGAACCACCTGGGCAACTGTTTCTAAAACACTTCTTGGCCTGTGAAGGAATCTGATTGGAGTGGAGGGGAGGAACCTATAACCATTTTCAGGTACCAACCCCCCTGCCCAGGTTGTTCCAATGCAGGTCATCCCTGACCACATTTTTGATAAACAATATGTGAGAGACTCTCTATATATTCTGCTGAAACCAACAACTGACAGATTTATAAAGAAGTGAAAAACCGGGACAGGAGGATCTCCACTTAACATTATTTGAATGTATACAGTATCAATACTTAAAGAGTACTATCTATTTTCCACACTACTGATCAGTACAGCTCCTGGCCCCGGAAAAGAGCCCTAATGAGCACGTAAATTACTGGAAGCACACAGTAGGACAACTAAGGAAAATACTTCTCCCTTTCAGCCTGTACTGCAGACTGAAGCACATGGGAACTGCTGAGCTCCTCCCAGTTCCTCACGTAGTAAAAAAGCAACTTCCCGGCAGCTGGATGTGCTCACAGGAACCTGGGGTGGAGAGCGGCAAAGGCCGGGTGAGGGAGGGTCAAGCAATTCACTCCTCCCCTTCCTGCAAAACACATGTTGGGTGCCTCCTCCTCCTATGTGCCTTTTCTCTCACACTTCAAAACCGTGGCTTCATCAGAAAATCCAAAAATGTTAAAGACCTGAATAGCTTCCATTGCCACCTTCCAGAACCTTGCCTACTCCTCCCTGGATGCTGGAGTTGACGACTGCTTGCTGTTTCCAGAGATGAGGCAATCTTTGGTGCTAATGAAATCACTGAGAATAATTCAGAGTGTCACCAAACACAAGGTCACGTCACATAAGGTAGTTCCTGGTATTTGAATGCCCTTACATCTAAATGACACGGCAAATTGCTGAAGACATTTCACCATTTTCCAGGTCCTCCAGTGAAGATGTACCTTCTCTCCTTCCTCTCCACCTTATTCAGCTTGATACTGCCTGCAATTACCTTTCTGCTGGAGACTTTCACTTCTACTGCACAAGGTGTGATCTACAGTACAGGAACCAGCACTACTGTTGAAGACAGGGACAGAGGATCAGGGCAAATCCCTCCATTTTTTTCTTCCCCCGCTAATATAAAACTCTGCTTGTTCCAGAAGCCTAGTCCACTAAGCAGCATCTCCACCTTTACCAAAACTTCATGCAGCCTTCCCTTCCTGGAATGTTGTGCTCATTTCAGAGGCCATCTGATGCAACCCCTGCTGTGAAACCCTTGGAGTAGCCAGAATCCTGCCTCCCTTGAAATCACAATATGATCAAACCACATTTCAGTCCTCCAGGTGAGACTTTCCCTTGGATTAAATGAAAAAAATACAGAACATCAAGAAGGGATCTTGTCCCTTTCCTGCTGTCATTAGTAAATCAAATGCTTTGCAAAAACTCAGAATGGACATTTGTCTGTTTCAAGGATAGCCATTAGGGGCAAAATACACTCTAGTTAAAATGCACCTTCTTTCTGGACTTGAATTTACAATTATGTAAATTGAAAGATCAGACCAGCTGATAGGAGACCTCTGCCAGATCTGAAGTCCCATGCTGCTGTGATCTACAATAGTAGGATGAGTGGGGAAAGGAACAGATAGACAAAGTCTGAGACTTCTGTGGCAAAGGAAGAGAAAAACCATTACCAAGAAACAAAGTAAAAAGTAAAACCAGCATCAGGACATTATAACAAAAGGACAAAACTGTCTACTATCCCTTATTTCAAAGTTGCTGGTGTTCCTTCTGGGGGCTGCCCTTTATCCCTAAGACTCCATCCTCGCAGCTCTCACTTGTGTCCATAAATGCAGTATGGACCTCAAGGGTCCACTCACACCATGGGGGTCACATACAGTACCATGGGGACATTTTCCTTAGAAACACTGATTCACATGACAAACTCTGTAGTTCTCTTTGTTTGATGTTACACTGCAGTTATGTTATGGATTAAACTGACTTTGCGCCAGCCCCACCCAGCAGGTACAACGCTATGGGGAAAAAGATAGAGTTCCACACCAATGATTTACAAACAACCATCTGGAAAACTGTCCATTCATAAGCAATGACTATAAGCAGTAGAGTGGTACTTGTATTTTTTTAATGACCATTAACAGAATATAAAACAGGTGGTTATGGCACTATTTCTGGGCTTCGAATTAAAAGGTAACTACAGGCTGCAATTTCAGGCATTCAAACA
This sequence comes from Otolemur crassicaudatus, assembly GCA_963574585.1. NCBI lineage: Eukaryota > Metazoa > Chordata > Mammalia > Primates > Galagidae > Otolemur > Otolemur crassicaudatus. The sequence goes on from CAUYQS010127632.1 coordinate 36,154, forward strand.
GCATGTACTTTACTCAAACATCTGGCATTTGAATGATTTCAAAACTCTGGAGAAAAATCAGGAGGAGAAGGGAATGGAAGACGTGATTATGAGGTTCTGCGGCTTTGCAATCAAAGACTTATGACACTCCTCTCTCCATAATGTCAGCCCTCTTCTGTAATTTATGTATCCACCTTGAAGCTACTTTTCCTGTTCCCCCATCTCACATCCCCAAAACAAGACCCATAATTACAGTTCAATCACAGGCTACAGAGTGACAATCTCAATATGTCTGATGTGTCTGAGCTGTCTACCATATACATGTCATGAGTGACTGCTCTACCCGCCCCAAAGTCCTCCATGCAACTCACACCCTTCAGCATCTGAATGTTTATGACCCACCTCATAAGAATCAATCCCCTGAATATTTTGCTGGGATATGAACCCAAAAAGGTATCCTGGCTCCTTCTACAATTCGACATTCATTCATAGATCATTCAACAAACTGTACTGGGCAAAAGGCACTGGAGACTCAAGATCCTGCCTTCCCAGAGTTCCCAGGACACCATCCTTGGCTGACCTCATCTCCAGCTCAAATCCTTCCTCCTCTGCACATTCTTCCAGACAAAGATAACATACATGTGAGTTTAAGAAAGATACACACACATACACATATAAACCTATGCCCAAGTGATACTTTCAAAAAGTAAATTCACCATTTCAATGCTTTTCTATGGCCCACCGAGTTCTACCTCATCTAGTGCCAGCTCCCTTTCCCATATCACAGAGAACCACTCTTCCTTCCACTCTCTCTGTCCACACTGGCATTTGTGCCACATGATCCTGCTCTTGGATTTTGAAATGCATGTTACCTGTGCCTGGAAAGCTCCTTCCTTGGGTGAGTTCATACCACTCCTAGATATCATCCAGTTCACTGCTGAAACGTTACTTACTAGAGAGGCCTTTCATGACCATCTTGCCTACACCGTAACCTGCCTAGACTCACCACTTCCATTGTGTCCCACTCTCTCACTTGGCTTTAATTTTTACTTCCAAGCATGTTATATATTAATTATATCATTTATTTTCTGTCCTCCAACATTAGAATATAAGGTTTATGTAAGCAGAGACTCCATTAGATATTCAAACCAGATTCAGAAAGATGATGACACACCTAATTTTTTTTTTTTTTTTCAGTTTTTGGCTGGGGCTGAGTTTTTTGCATATGGGGCCGGTGCCATACGCCTTTGAGTCACAGGTACTGCCCCAACACACTTAATTTTTTTAAAATAAGTATTAAATTTTACAGCTGGGTGCAATGGCTCACCCCTGTAAGCCTAGCACTCTGGGAGGCTGAGGCAGATGGATTGCTTGAGTTCAGGAGTTTGAGACCAACCTGAGCAAGAGCAAGACCCCATCTATACTACAAAGAAAAAAAATACAAAAACTAGTCAGGCATTGTGGCAGGTGCCTATGGTCCCAGCTACTTGGGAGGCTGAGGCAAGAGGATCTCTTAACCCCAAGAGTTTGAAGTTGCTATGAGCTATAATGCCCTGGCACTCTACCCAGGACCACACAAAATAATAACAAAAAAATTAAATTTTCCATCTTTTATAATTTGTATAAAATACAAATATGTATTATTGTCAAAATTGTTAAAGCACTATTGTTAAGTAAAAAAGTTCAAGTTTAAAAATTCTAAAGAGAATTTTTACTTTTTGTAAAAACATTTAGACACGTAGACAGGAGCATATTTATACATACACAGAGGAAACGATTTGAAAGAATAGTACATGTCTCTGAGTGGGCAGAGTCATGAGTGCTTTTTCTTCTTGATTCTCTCATAATTTCCTATCTGTTTTGCAAAAACACATACTGCTATCATAAAGACAAAAAAGTACAAAATAGTGTAGCTGATTAAAAGAAAGTGAGTGCAAAAAATGCAAACAATGAATTTAAATAACAAAATACTAATAGGACAATATTATATAATGACAATTTCTTTGTATCATAATATATACAGCATTGCCAAATACAAGTCTTTTTTGTCTACAGAGAACAAGGAAACAGAATTATTACAGTTCACCTCTTCAACTTTGACTAAAAAATAGCAGGAAGCCACTCTCCCAGCCCAGGTATGCTCCTTGGTGCTTTAATAAGGAAGATAATAAAAGGCAGAAGAGTTTACATCTCACCTAACCTGTCCCCAGTTATTAAAACATAAAATTAAAAATATTTCAGTTATTGTCACTGGAAGCATAGTAGTTATAAGAAAATTACGATCTGTCACTGAGGTAGTATCCAGTTTTTGTATAAATCTTAATACAAGGAGTAAAATAGAAACATCTAACATATCTTCTAGAAATTACATGAAACTAATCTTGTGAAAGCATTCCGATCCCATTTGTATGTCATTTCTAGAACTGTCATTTATGCTGCTTGTCACAAAGAACACAAAAAAGATATGCCCTTTAGATCTTTTTTTATAGATTGGTGTGGTGGCTCATGCTTCTATAATCCTAGCACTCTGGGAGCCTGAGGTAGGTAGACTGCATGAGTTCAAGAGTTGGAGACCATCCTGAACAAGAGCAAGACCCCATCTGCATGCCTGTAGTCCTAGCTCCTCAGGAGGCTAATGCAAGAGAATTGCTCAAGCCCAAGAATTTGAAGTTGCTGTGAGCTATGATGCCATAGCACTCTACCCAGGGTGACACAGTAAGACTCTGTCTCAAAAAGACAAACAAAAAAACCCCACAAAAATCTTTTTTATAAAATATGTTGGGGTCTATCTTCAAACTCTGTCTACCACGATGGGTTATATTTTTGTTTCAACAGACTATTTGATATTAGCACATACAGCATAATACCTGATTTTATAAATATGCATGTGCTATGGTTTGGATGTTTGCCCCCTCTAAACCCCATGTTGAAACCCAATTCCCAATTTTAGAGATGGGGTCTAGTGGGAGGTATTTAGGTCATGGGAGTGGACCCCCTCACAAATAGATTAAAGACTCCATGAGGCAGTGGTACTTTTTCACTCTATTGGTTCCTCCAGGATTGGCTATTGAAAATAGCCTGCCACCCCCCCACCTCCCACCCCCGTTTCCTTTCTTGCTATGTGATCTCTGCATATGCCAGCTCCCCTTTGCCTTCCCTGAGGCTCTCATCAGACACAGACACCAATCCTAACTTTCCAGCCATCAAAATCATGAACCTAATGAATCCTTTTTATTTGTAAATTACTCAGCCTCTGGCATTCCTTTATAAAGACTGAAAACAGAATAAGAGAGGAAGAAACCTCTGTTTTGTAATCTTTCAGCAATTATGTACTAATAGCCACTGTGGAGAGATTAGGTTATAGAATAAATTTATACTCAAAGAATACAAAGTTTGGCAACAATGATATCTGGAAAGATTTTCAGCTACTTCAGGAAAAGCAGAGGAGTTAAACATGTTTACCTCTATTGCATCAAAAAACCTCACTACAATGATAATAAGGCGGTAAGTAGGAAGAAATGAGCTACTATGTAACAAGAAGGGTAAAAGCACTCACACGATAGATTTCTGAAGAGAAACGTGGGCAGAAGAATGATTTGGAATAGACAAAACTATCCTCATTGATTTGTACTAGGAACATTTCAAATCTTCTAGTCATTTTTAAATATATAATATACTTTTTAAAATTCTTTTCTTTTTTTAATATACTATTTTTAACTATAGTCATCCTACTATTGTTCTATCGAGCACCATGTAATGGATATCTTTATGTACCCCATAAACATGTATAATTATGTATCAATAAACATTTTTAAAAGTAGATAAAACTCAGAAACTAATATGCCAAAATATGGTGCTCTGACATGCTGAACTGAGGAAGCAGGCCATAGTCCCCTCTCTCCAGCCCTGTGTCTCTCACAAAAAACAGAATGAAGTTCTTCTCCCAAGTTCCTTTATCTTCCCTAAAGTCTGCACCTGCCAAAGAAGGAAACAATTATACCTGGTTTCTTGAGTTTTCAATTAACTGAACTCATATCACAGAATGAAAGATGAAAGTCTGTCAACACACTTCAACAGACTTCTGTCACAAATCGTTGCTGTACAGGCCCAATAGATTTTGTTCCAGGCCATTTTCATCCTTAAAGTTCACAGCATTCCCCTAAAAATCATTTACTAAATAATCCATATTTCCCCATCTCCCTTTCTACTAAGAAGTAGAGTATATAAACATCTCTACCCTACTGGGATAATGGATTATCACTCTAATGTTCCCCCTGAAGATGTCATTTCTCCCATTAATTTGCCTTATGTCAGTTGATTTTTCTGCAAACCTACAGAAAGCTAAAGGGAAGTTCTCCCTTGCCCATTACACACACATGTAACAAAAGTATCACATGTACCCCAGAAATATGTATAATTATATGTACAATTATGTTTACAGATAAAACTGAAATGTAAACTGATGCAAAAGAGGAAACTGGCTCAGCGCCTGTGGCTCAAGCGGCTAAGGTGCCAGCCACATACACCTAAGGTGGCGGGTTCAAATCCCCAGCCCGGGCCACCAAACAACAATGATGGCTGCAACCAAAAAATGGCCGGGCGTTGTGGCAGGCGCCTCTAGTCCCAGCTACTTGGGAGGCTGAGGCAGGAGACTCGCTTGAGCCCAGGAGTTGGAGGTTGCTGTGAGCGTGATGCCACGGCACTCTACCCAGGGGGACAGCTTGAGGATCGTTCTAAAAAAAAAAAAAAAAAAAAAAAAGGATGCAAAAGAGGAAACTGTCATTCCAGGGTATCCTGACATGAGTCCAGAAAAATCTCAGACTTGGAGGCCCAAGTAGGTAATGAGGCACATGGCTGGAAATGGGGACTAGGAGAATGTCTGTTAACCCTCACCCCAACTCATACCCCCAAATTAAATAATTAGATAGACATTTGTCAGAAGACCGAAATTTTTAAAAAAAAAAATTCCAGGCTCTGGAATACCAAGAATATTAGAAGTATACAAAGCACAGACCACAAACAGGGAGCTTGAGCAAAACTCTCCACCCTAAACGGAAGATGTAAGTCATGCAAATGAAAAATTCTGCCAACTGCTCAGCAAAATGAAGGAGAAAGGTCCATGTATGGCCTATTACTGTGCAGCTGAGCCTGGATTAAAACGTGATTTTAATACTCTCAAAATTCACAAAGAATGAATGAATCACTGAAACAGGTCCAGAGATGAGACTGACATCAGACTTCTCAACCACACAAAATGAGCAGGGGGGAAAGACAGAGAGAAATGTCTTCAAAACCTTGACAGCAAATAATTTTGATCCTATAATTTATGCTCAAACTATCATTTAAAGGAGTAGAAAAAGGTACCTTCAGAAATGCAAAGATTGAAGAAAGATTATCTCACATGTACTCTTTCTAATTGGATATACAAAAACAAAAAACAAAAAAAGGGGGGGGGAGTTAACTAAGAAAGAAGACTACATGACGTCCAAAAATAGGGGCTCCAATACAGGATTGAGTAGAAGAGATCAATGCAACAAACTCAAGAACTTTCAGGTTATACAAATTAAAGGAGGCCCCAGAGGTCAAGAGCAAAGTCTTTTCTAATAAAATGTAAGTCTTCCTAATCTATAAGGTATATTCATACTATAAATACTTAATATCCCCTGGAGTTCTGGTAGGTAAGCGAAAGCTTGGAGAGACTTTAGTGTCACATCCCACTTCTGACACCACTTGTCAGGGCCCAGGACTGGCCAGGTCTCCGCCCAGCTTAATTACGTTCCAGACGCTGACCACTAAGCTCCCTTTCTCAGGAACAACTTCTCTTAGGTGCCCGAGGGCTATCTACTTTAGCTGGAGAGAGAGAGAGAGAGAGAGAGACAGAGTATCTTAGAGTAAAGCAGTCTTCTTAGAACAGATAGATCTTAGTCTTTAGCAGGCTTGGTAATCTTCAGCAGAGAGATGCTGTGCTGGCATTCTGCAGGCAGGAGAGGAGACAGTCAGAGTAAGTGGGTCCATGATAGAATGTGCATGCTCCCAACTGCCTTCTCCTCCAGCCTAACATAAGGCTGATCTCGTGCCTCTCAACCCACAGGTGTAGAGACTGCCAATTCACCAATGTTCTTGTCTTATGAGCTCTCATGCTTATTAGGAGAACTAAATCCCTCTCCATGCCCGTTTCACCAAGGTGTTCCATTATTGAGCTATACAGGTATTTCTTATAACTCTCACTCCTTCTAGCCATAGGCTATATGGTCTGCTACACCTTAGAGATGAGAGCCCACCCCTCACTTTATAACTAAAGACTGAGATGGTAAAGACCTGTCTGGAGTCTACACAGCAGGTCACACTGGATGGTAAGTGACTTTATAAAAATGAGTTGATAAAATTCTGTTGCTTTAACTGTTAAGTCCACCCAATTTCACATTATAGATTAAAATATCAGCCTCAGCCATATTTATAAAAAATGTTAAAATATAAAATTACTGTTTATAATACTTCTATTTTTAAGAAATTTTTATTGAGTTTTATTAAGAACATTTATTAATCACAATTTTTCTCACTTGAACAAGTTAATGTAGTCCATACTCCATTTGGAGACGTTTTACAAACTTGAGATCACAAATTCTGATTTTTGTTTTTTTTTTCCTTTAGACATATTCACTAGATCTTAATCCAGTTCTTTTGTCTTTATTTCAAAAATGGATATTTCTTATGTTTTAAGTGTAAAAAGTATAAGATGAAGAGTTTCCTTCCTGCCCCTGATCCCTTCCCTCAGTCCCCATCACTCCTATAATAGGTAACAACATTAGTAACAGATTTCTTTCATACTCTCCCTTCTATAGACAAATAGGAACTTACTATACACAATGGTTAGCCCTTTTTTTTTTTTTTACTTAATGTATCTTGGAGATGTTTCCTTATCAGTACATAAAAAGCTTTCTCACTGTTTTGACAGGTATATAATATTTCATTATATAGAGATAAAATAATTTATCAATTAGTCCACAATTGATGAGCTAATTTTTCATCATTTCCATTAAAACAATGCTGCAATGACTGAATTTGTGTAGTCAATTTTTGGCCTATTTGTGAACTTTATGTTTCTGCTCCAATTCCCAGAGAAGAACTGCTGAGTATGTTAATCTATAATCTTGACCGAATTTGTCAAATCTTCCTTCAAAGTGCTGTATCAATGTACACTCCCACCAATAATGTATAAGACTTCTAGTTTCCCCACATCAAACTGGAGCTTGATTTATCAAATAGGTAGAAATGGTATTTGTTATAGTTTTAATTTGAATCTCATTTGTGAAGGAAATTGACCCATTTTTATGTATTTAAATATAAATTTATAATTTATATAAATGTACACATTTATTTTCTTCTCTATTGTCAGGACTACAAATTCTTGACTGTACAAAGCACTGACCCTGTCCATCCGGGCAGACGTCCAGCTGCATGCCTTTGTCTTTTATTTCCATTCAAAACCATTTTCTAAGGCCAGCCTTCTTCTATGGATCTTTCCAAGTTAAATAGACAAAACTGTCACATAATGCTGCAGGCTTTGAATTCAAGTTGGAGAATTTCACTACACAGATTAGCTACGGAACTTCCAAAGCCTTATCTTATACATCTGTAGGATGGAGTAAAGATCCCTATAAATATGCTCTGAGGATTAAGTGAATTTATATATTTAAAGTAGTCCCAAGCACAGGGCTTAGGTCTGAGTAGGGCCTCAGTTCTGACAACACTAATCTGGTCGATGAAAAAGAGGGGAAAAAAAAGTTGGCTAAGCAAACAGTTATTTCAATGCTTTAGGATATTTCAATTAAATAATTCCGGGAGTTAAACATCAAGGCACAATCCTGCCATAATTGTACCATTACTTGGCCATTTAAAACTGCCAAATAAATATTAAGAATGAATTATTTCTGGTTGTAAAACTTCAACTTGTTCCCTATCAACAGCAAGCCACCTTCCACTCGTTTGTAATGTTGCTTCCTGAAAGGATGTGCTTTTCTGCTAAGTCTTTAGGGAAGAACAAAGGCACTGAGGAAAAGCATTTCTATTCACCTTGCTGGTCCAGCTACCATCACATCTGCCCACTGGGCTGCCTTGGAAATAATCCTAACCAAATCACGCTCAGAGAAAAGTGAATAATACGAAAAAGTATTAGGCAGCCCAATAAAAGTTCTCATATAACATATGACATGCACAAAATACTGTGTTCCGAACCAAATAAGTCATACATTCCAAAGACATGTTCAGCTTAAGTAAGCTCATTTTGAGAATGTCGATGTACACATTTATCTCCTCCATTATTTATGAAATCTTTGAGAGCACTTCTGGCCATTCACTCATCTCTGTGTCATTGCTTAGCATGTTGGACATATATTAGCTACTCAGTTTATGGACTGAACAGATTCAAAGTAAGTATTACTTCTTTAAATTTTATTTTATGTTGATTCTCTCTTTTCAGCATATAGTCTGGACTATTTTCCTTAGTTTAAATTTACATCAACCTACAGCTTCTTGTTACCTTAGTTTTATCTTGCATTTCTGCTATGTCTGGGCTTCAGTGCATTTCATCAGAACTTTGAAATTGTTTATAATGTTACATTGTATACAATGTTATCACTGTTACTTTTCAGCAAAAAGTTCACATTTCAGATTATGTAAATTCAGTAAAATTAACATTTCAGATTATGTAAATTTATTGCAGGTCAATTTGTGGTACACTGGCCTGCAATCACAATTTTGAGTCCATTTCCAAAGAAACAGAATCCCCAAATTAGCTTTCTGGTAGACACTCTATTAAACCCAAGAGATGAAAATCACTTAAAAAGGTAGGGTACTGACACTTTAAAACAGTTTCTATTTCTACACCACCACCAAGATGTAGTTCTTGCTTTGAGTTAACCTGGGAACCCAAAATGCGGATGAAATACACATCACTGAGTACTTTTGGAATTCGCCAGGTATCTTTACTACTCTAAGTACAAACTGCCAGGGTGGCACAGGGAATCTCCTATTCAACACACTAATTACCAATTATCTTCAATAGTGCTTCAAATCAATACAAATAAAATCACCATGAAAATTAAGAGAACAAAGCTCCCTTTCCTCACATAATTGATGCTATGGTCAACTCTGGTAGTTTAACCTGAAGACCAACAGCTCTCATACTTGTCATCAAAGGCACTACTGACAGTTTTTATGAGAGTAGCTTCCGTACTACAACCCATTAGCACCCTGGCCCCAACCTCTCAACACTTCCAGTCATGGTGACAAACAAAACAACCCTCATGTTTCTAAAAGCCCACTTGGAGGGGAGTGGACTACCCTTAGCTGAAAGTCACTGATAAGCACTTTAATGTTCCAATCATGAAACAGATTCAGTCTTCATCTGAATTAAGTAAAGGGGATACAAAGATGAGTAAGACAGCCCACATCTTTGTGTCTATTGATCGAGTCTTACCTTCTCTCTATAAATGACACTATATTAGGTCACTCTAAGGAACAGCCAAAAGAAATATACCTGAAATGAGCCAAACTGTCACCCAGTATGGAACAGAGGAAGGAATGGTCCCATTGACTTGCATATTCAAAAGTGTTTGAAGGAGTAGAGTTCAGAAGGGTGGTGGACAGGGTGATGTCAAAAGCAAGAAGCAGAGCTCTGGAGGCAGTTAGAGACCTAAGTTCAAACCTCATCCCTAAAACTTACTCCTCTCATGATTCCTCTTATTCCTCTAAACCATGATTTGGGTAAATCATTCTCCACTGAGAGTGGTACCACTATCTCCTTCAACCACCAGCAAGGAGGTATTTTAAGTTATCCCAATGACCAGCAAATGCTACTAGCAATTAGTAGGTAAGGTCATGGACACCAAAAATCTTGCAATAGATAAAACAGTCCAGTTCAAGGAACTGTTGCATGAAAACTATCTATAGCATCCACCACTAAGCACTCTCCTGCCATCCGTTTCCTCAGTTGCAGATGGTGGTAAATGTACCAAATTCTTGGGCTGAGTGTGAAGTTTAAATAAAATGCTGCAAGTAAAAGTACCTAGCCCAGGAGTATACATTCAGCCCTTAGGAAAGGCTGTTCCCACCTTACTATCTCCCTTTCAAGTTACAAACCTTTCACAGAGCCCATTGTAAACAGGTCTATCATGCATGATATAGCAACAAATAAAAAAAAGTTGAGCAATCGCTGTCTCAAAGCAGATAAAAATAAGAAGGCAAATATCCCTCCCTTCAAGTTTCACATTTCAGCAGTATCTGTTTAACACTTTTGCAAAAATTTTCTGAACTTTAAATCAACAGCCAAACCTTTTGTCTAGAGACCCAGCTCCAACCTAATTTTCTTACTGCCCCTTTATTCTGTCCCTCTATACAGCTCCTAATAGATTATATACCCCTTCAGGCCTTTGTTCAGCTCCTCTATTCCTGGCTAAGATCTCTGCCTACAGAAATATCACCAATCCTTTGAAGGCCAATTATTAAATAAAATCACTTCCACTGTGAAGTCTGGCCTGGTCCCCCTTCTATCCCCCATACTTCCAATGAATCTATTCCCGTGTGCTCATAAATTGGGCTTAACCCTGCTGCAATAATTCTCTGGGAGTTCTTGGGTAGCCTATGAAAACTTCAATTGCAGTGTTCGTTTCTATATAATCCAACATAAATTAATGTAAGAATTTCCTGGTAGCAGTCAGGGGTGCTGTTAAGCGATTTGAGTGTCCACACCTGAGTCTGAATATACACCAGTGTTGATGTGAATACAAGTTTTTTTAGTTATGGAAGGTTAATGAGATCAGAACTGCAGCAAATTCAATACATCAATGATGTGTTCATACCAAATGAAGCTCACGTAACTCACAGCATACCCTAAAAATAAAAGCTTTCCTGTGATTCAAAATAGGAAATATCGGAAGACCTGTATCATAGCATGAGGCAGAATAGTGCGGTCATGGCCACTCCCCAAAGACCCTGTGTATTTGAGTAGCCGAAATACAACTGACAAGAGAATGCTATAAATTTGACTTTTATTGGCCTCCTAATTACATTTATGTTAATTTTTTAAAATTCTGTACTTAAGAAATTGTTAAGGAATTCTGTTTGTAACAGAACTTTAAGCCCCATTTTGTATTTGTACATGTGCAAGCTATATGATAAAATTCATGTAAATTCACATTGGGAGGGCAGAAGAGAGGACTGTATAGTACTCATTTGAGGGAATGCATTTCATTTTAAGGACACTGTAAAACCAGAATTCTGACAGTAACCCTTACTGTATGCTCAGAGCTGCTGGCACAGTGCAGGACTTGCCGTATGTTCACGGAGTGAAAGGTAGCTATGTGACTTTGGGTGAGTTTCTTTAACCTTGTTTTTTTTGTGTGTGGTTTTTCGCTGGAGCTGGGTTTGAACCTGCCATCTCCAGCATATGGGGCGGGTGCCCTTCTCCTTTGAGCCACAGGTGCCGCCCTCTTTAACCCTGATTTTTTTTTTTTTTTTTACAAAAAATAGGGATACTGATAATATAGGTTTCAATAATATTATTGAAGGTACTTGGTAAAGTGGTAGAAATATAATAGGTGCTGATATTACTGTTTTCACATGGTTTTCTCAGCTACCCATAGTTCCTTGAGGGAAAGAACCCCTTTTCTCACTCATCTTTACAACCCTACCACACCAAGCCCATCTGGCCATTGAATTGACTCCTCTGAATCTAAAACCACCACTACAAAAGGTAAAGTGGGCTCTCATTAAGTCTGAAAGTTTTTAGAGCAACAGAGAAAAACAGCCAAAATACCCCTCCATCTTGAAATAAGATCACAGTGACAAATTGTAATTCTGTTTCCAATCATGTTAACACCAGGGTGTAGTGTTACTAGGACATTCGGTACTACTAAGCGTTTCCATTTGTTTCATTAATCTTTCAATAAAGGCTTTGTGTTTGTTTATACCCTTGAAATGAAAGATTTAAGCTCATTTAAAACAGTAGAACACCCACACAAAGGATTATCTGTTATCCCCTTAACATCTGGCAAGTTCAAAAAAAAAAAATGAAGACAAAATTAGTGTTCACATAAGCACAATTATAATTTTCATTGTCAAAAAGTTGCAGTCTATGACTAACTGGGTCTGACCAGAATAGAGAAGTGATAGGTAGACAAGGAACTAGCTGCTGGAGTGGTCACTTCCAGTCATAAAAGAAATTAGAAATGAGAAGTGCCTTAAAAAGCCAAAATAGGGCGGAGAGGGAGGCATGATTTCAGGACAATACTGACAGAAACCTGAAATTGGCCTGCTTACTCCTTCTAACACTGCCTCTCAAGTTACCAACTTTTGCTAAGTCTACACATGGGCTTTTTTTTTACAGACTGCTTTCACTTTATACAAGAACGTAAGTGCTGTTCCAGTGACGGCAGGCATTGTAAGCTGTCTGTCCACACCAGCAGAACTATTTGACATCCTGGCTGAGATCTGTCAGACTTCAAAACTATTTTTAACTTCTGTGCAACTTTGAATTTTAAACGTTCAACAGTCAGGGCAATAATAGCTGAAGCACCTCAGGAAAATAACCAGTTAATTATATTAAAAACTTTGTTGGAAAAATGTGGTCATCTTAACAGATGGTGGAAATGGAAATATTTCACAAGTAGGGAAACTGAGGAACACGTAATTAAAACCAAATCTCAAAACCTGAATAGCAATGGAATTAGCTCAGTCATAGTTATGTTTCTCATCTGTGTTTTCCTTGAATCTCACCAGGAACTCTTGAGTCTGAAGTAAACATCCTTCCAATGACAGGGTAACACGCTTCTAGTGCAACTGAAGAGCTAGCGCGCCCTTCTGAAAAATTCAAGACGAGTTGCATTTCACTTAACCCCTCTATCTCCTTCAGGATGGATGAAAAGACTCAAAATAGTCATCTTTTACAAAATAATTTTTGGACCGGTGGAGGTGATGGAAGGAGAAAAGGCATGTTTTGGTTACTGAAACCAAGACAGCTGGTGTCTTCCTTTCCAGACTCTGGAAACTTGCAGCATTCGCATCTGAGGAGAAATCGGGGACGCCCCAAGCTTTACCTTCTCCGCTTTTGCCCCATCTACTCCCCGCATAAGTGGTTTTGGATCGCGCCCTCGTCCCCCAGGCTGACGGGTCCGCTGGTTCACAAGTGTTTCCCATTAACGCCGGCGGAACACCGGGGAGTCGCTTTTGCACAGCGCCTGGACAGCAGAGCGTGTGTGGGACGGGAACCGAATCACGTCCGCCCAGGGGAGGTGGGAGCGAGGCTGGGCTCGGGAATGCACCGGCCCCCGCGCTACAACTTCATCCGGACTTAACCCCGCGATGAGGCACGGGGACTGGGCGAGAAGGAAGAAACTTTAGCAATGGAGGAGGGAGAACAGAAAGTAGCGAGCGAACTGCAGCCTGGCCCGAGAGCGGCTCGCCACGGGCCAGCAGCCCAGTCCCGCGAGTCCGCGCAGGGTCCCCGACGCCCCCGCCCGAGGCTCCCACCTGGCATCGCCCTGGCCGGGTGCGGGAGGCTGGCTCGTCCCCGGCCTCTCCTCCTCTTCCTCTTCCTTGTCCCGGGAAGGGCTTCGGGGAGCGAAGAACCGGGAGAAGCTGTGCCAGGGGGCGCTGCCCTTCCTCCGGCCGCCGGACATCTCCCTGGCGCGGCAGGGGCAGCCCGCGGGAAGCGGACTAGGTGGTGCCCAGTACGCGAAGCCGGGCCGGGCGCAGGACTGACACGGCGCGAGCCGCCAACTCGACTCAGTCCATCCCGAGCGGGCGGGACGCGGGCGCGACGCGCTCCCTCTCCGCGCTACTGCAGCTCGCGCCGCGGTGGCCGCTCCTCCTCCCGCCCTCGCCCGGCGCGGCCCGCCCCCGGGAGGAGCCAGAGGCCGCCGCCCCGCCCGGAACACCGCGCCGCAGCCACCCTGGTGGGCTGCGGGTCCCCCGCGGGGTGCGGGTCGCAGGGCGGGGTGGGGAGACCTCTCTGAGAGCCACGCGGGCTCCAGGCTTTGCTTTTTGCTTTCAAGTACTTTGTTGTTGTTTTCTATTCTACAATCAAGGCACAGAAAAAGTTTTCAAACTTTCGAAAAGGTTTCCAAACTAAGGTTTGTGAATATACCTCGCAAACTGCAGTACGGGGGCGCCCTGGACTGCCTTTGCTAACAGCCACCCTACACGGCTTTAACCGGGAGACGCGTTTACCCCGGGTCGGAGATTCAGACGCGGAGAGAGGGAGGGAGCTGGTACCTGACAAGTGGTCGCCGACTCGGGTCTTGTTCTGCTTTACTGCTGGGGGCGTTTTCCCAGCCCAGCGGTGGTCTAAACTCACACTCTACACATTGCTCCTTCAGCTCTTTGAAAAACGACACCAATAGAAAACAGGTATCATTCAAACTTGAAAATGCCGAAACAGATGTTCTATAGCCCTTACATGGACATGACTGAAATATGGAAACCAAAAGGTCCTTACAACTTGCTTTAAAATAAGTGTCTGAACACAATAATACGAATTTTCTTAGTTGTTTATCCTCTAGCAGCTGGTGCAGAAAACATGGAGCGGCCCTTCACCCAGGTGTTTAGCTTTGGCTTGTTTAAAGCCTACCCCTAGAAATCAAGGAAGTGAAATGGCCTTTGGTCACTAAAAATGTTACACAAGTAAACGAGCTAAAAAGTGAAATGTCCTAAGCCTAGGGGAATCTTGGAGGCGTTCCGGCTTTGGGGCATTGGAGGAGATGGTTGCTCAGAAGTGGATTGTGCCTCTACAGACCCAGGTCAGCACCAGCTAGTGACTGACTTTTGAGTCTCTCCGCCACCCCAGGCCTCCTCCTACAACCTCCAGCCCCCATCAGCTTGCATCAGAGCCAAGGCATTCTATCTGTTCTGGTTGGATTGAACCCATCAAAGTTCAATTAGCTCAGTTTTCTTCAGTTGGGTTCATCTCGGACTATCCCTCAAGAGGAACCCTTTTTAACTTGTTTCCAAATTTTTCCTACTTCTCTGTGAGTCTGCAAATATAGGAAAAGGGTAAGATGACATAAGGATAATATACTAGAATAAGAAAGCAAAGTGCTCACCCAAGTGCCCATAAACCGTGAATATGGATTAATACACTATGGTATATACCATAGAATACTATTCAGCCATAAATAGATGAAAATTGCATCTTTTGTAGTTACCTGGATGGATTTGGAGAACATTCTCCTATGTAAAGCATCTCAAAATGGAAAAGCAAACATACCATATACTCAGTACCAATCTGAAACTAGTAGATCAACAACTACTGGCCCACATGAGGGAAAACAGGAATTCAAGAAGGGGAGTAGTGGGGAGGGAGTGTGGTAAGTTCCTGACAGGTACAACGTGAGGGTATATGGCACACTTCCTGGGTGAAGGACTCACTGCAACTCGACTTTACAAATGCAAACAATGCAACTTAATGTACGTGTACCCTCATACTAAGCCAAAATAACAAATAAGAAAATTTTTTTAAAAGAGAAAATAAGGTCAACTTAGGGAGATGGTTAATACAGAAAGGTGATCAACTATGGAGGCTCTATAGTACTAAATTCCAAGATTTCATGAGAACGACTATAAAAATGTTAAATTTTGGAGTTCTCTGGATCTTAGAAATACTAATTTAGCACTGTTGTCTTTATCCTTTGGTTCATCCAGTTATCTCCTAGACACTTGGGGAGTGCCTACGGTAGGAGCACACTTACTGTGATGCTGACGAAGCTCACGCTTCAGAGCTCCTCAATGGCACAGTCTCTTCAAGTGTGAACTCAGCAATGTGATCCATGGTCATATGTTTTAGAGGATTTACAAAAGTAAATATTTTAATGCAATGAAGTTGATTAATATCACAATCTCTTTCCATTCATAGTTTTCCTCTATGACACTTTTCCCATTAATTGGGAAAATTTGGGAACCTGCTGGGGAATTTAAGTTGGGAATACATTTAGTTTGGATTATGGGATAGATTTGTGTGGTTCTCAGCCTCTCTAAAGTATAATTATTTCTTAAATTCCTTTTTTTTTTCCATTATGCAACTCACCAAGCATTACACCCATGATGCAGGGCCAGAGATTTTCAGGTCAGGACATGAACATATTCTGTAACTCGTGACACTGAAGATATGTAGGTAGCAAAGGCGAAACAAGATTTGCAATGTACAGCAGCAGCAGGTGCCATGTGGAAAATTATTCCAGGCATTGAAGACAAAGTTGCAAGAGGAAGAATTGTCTCTGATTGATGTAATTTCTCTCGTAACAGTAATGTAGTATATACTACAACAATGTATATATACTATATATACATTAATGTATGTATACTATATATTCAATAACGTAGTATATACTATTTTTATAAGTGTAAATGCACCAGACATTTCTTTCTTTTTGATGTAAACCATGTAAAATGGAATGTATCAGAATTCCTGTTTGTAGAGAACAAACCTGTAGCAGCACCACAAACAATATGTGGTAATAAAGATCAACTGAACTAGAAGGAAGATTACATTATGTTTTCATTAGTTTGCATAGAAGTGATATTAGAAAATTACCATATTAAAGACTATCAAAGAACATCTTACTAAAAATATAAGAAAATACTTATAAAGGTGGGCCAGACTGTTAATAAAAAATATATTATTTTTCTAGACTGTAACATTTATAGTATTAATGTACATTAATTTATGTATTAATGTACACTTATAGTATAATAATTTGAAATTGGTGATTTGCATGATTTATGTTTTCACTGTATATAAATATTAATTTTAATCTATTTTTTATTTCCATTTTTCACTCTTTTTTCTTTAAACAGGGTCCCTATATTCTGGTTTCTCTTCAGATCGTATAAATCTTTTGCCTTTTTTAAATAGGGTCCCCACAAATTATAAAACTTCAGAACCTACAAAATCTGTATCTGTCCTCAGCTACCCACTGTGTGTCCATTACATGCTCATCCTTACAAGTAGAAATACAGTGGTAGATAAGAACCAAGTGTTTGCCCTTAAGGAGCAGGTTTGATGGAGGAAACAGATGAGCAAATAAGGTCAGACGGGGGCACCTATTGGCAAATATCCCCAATGTAATCTATACTAGGGTTCCTGGAGAGCTCACTAGAGGAGATAATTGTCAATATGTTCTTTTCTCTGCCTCTTGTGACCACCTGACTTCCACAAAAAGAATATAATTCAATACTTCTGTGATATATGAAAAAATTTGAAGTTGGTCAACACTGTAACTGAATTGCCATTCCCCTAGCATAAGTACTATATTCTTCAAAAGTATGAGAATAAACTGAAAGTGCCGAGCCTTAAAGCATTTAAACTAGAATGCAAATATGATTTAGAAATGTTAAGTTTTGGCCTAGCACAGTGAGTCATGCCTGTAATCCCAGCACTCTGGGAGGCTAAGGCAAGTGGATTGCCCGAGCTAAAGAGTTCAGAGACCAGCCTTAACATGAGCAAGAACCCATCTCTATTAAAAATAGAAAACCTGAAGCAAGAAGATTGTTTGAACCCAAGAGTTTGAGGCTTCAGTGAGTTATAATGATGCCATAGCACTCTACCCAGGGTGACAAAGTGAGACTCAGTCTCAAAAAAAGAAAGAAAGAAAGAAAGAAAGAAAAGAAATGCTAAGTATTTCTGTTTTGAAAAGTCCACTAGAGGGATAAACTTCTGTATATATCTTAGAAGAGAGTATTTACTGTGTGGCAGGTGGCCCAAGAATATTGAGACAGCTGTCAACATCAAGAAAAGCACCAGCCCGTGAAAAACCAAGCAGATGGATTGGGGCACTTCACTAGCTGCCTCCTAGAATAATAGATGTGGTGGCCAAATGAGGTAATGTCATGCTGCCTAGGGCAGCAGAAAGCTATTACTGAATATAGCCACTCAATTAAGAGATGGGTGGGGGAGTAGCCTCCCCTTTCCTTTGTATACCCAGATTTTCATTAAGAACCACTATAGCAAATAAGAAAAGGGGAAAATGATGTTAGCATTTATTTCTGTTACTTTCTGATCATCAGGGTTTATAAGGCAGGGTAATAAATGGCTGTCTTTTTGCTTCAATGAGAACAGATGGTAAATTTTTAAGTAAATGGTTATTCCAACCTCCATGAGATGGATGACGTTTTATTGCATTGTTTTTCTAGTTTTATCTGCAGAACATGTGGAGATTGAGTTCTTTCAAATATACATTTTCAATGCTTAAATTAAATAAGATGTGCTAGTCTGACCTAAATTACACTTATACTTTTCTCCCTTGACTGTATGATACAAAGAGAAATAAATTCTTTAAAAAGATATAACATTAAAAATTATGTATACTGTTCAAATGGTGTAAAATTTATTAATACTGAAATGTGCTCTTAAAAGTATAGTATATACATAGTAGGAGAATGTCTTAGGCAAGCACATACTATAAAATATATTCCAAAATAGTTGTTCCCACTAATTCAGTTTGGTGTGTCTTTCATCTAAGCCAAATGCAATCTGACATGTAAAGTCATATGTAGAATATTAACTTTTATTCATGCAGCTTCATAAGTGTGACACAGATAAAGGTTACAAATTATAATTTACTATTAGATGAGAAATTTGGCCTCTTTTTTCCCCTAAAGTATTTCATCTGAATATGTAGGCTATGAACTGTGTCATTAATTTCTATTATACAATTTTAAATATATTCTATAAAGAATAATTATTTATAAATTTTTGACTGTATTATCTTATTGTTGATTATAAATTTTGTTTCTTTAGGGCTTCATAAAACAAAGATTTACAGTAAAAATTTAAAAATGGCTTGTGAATTGGCTTCCTTTTCCTCCCTTAATTTGACATTTTATAACATGCGTGTCCCAGAAGCTTGAGATCCCTTATTATGGACACTTTGTTTCCAATTTGATTTGTTGCAAATTGTTTAAAAACAAAGCATAGAGGCAGCTGCTATTATAAGCAAATGTTTTGATTAGGGAGAGAAGGCAGCTGGAAACGCTACATGCTGTCATGTAAGACAAACTACTGTTTTCATATGGGGACCTTACCTAATCAAAATTGAGATTAACATTATTTCCCTTACATGAGTTTTCTTTGCATAGAATAGAAATCTACTCACTTTGATTATAATCTGGAGCGATGAAGTAATGAATATAATGGTGAATATAAACTCTACAGACTTACTTATGGAAATATTATTCCATCCTTAATATCATTAACAAACTTTCAGAAATTTTCATTTTGAAAGACAGCTAAATGTAGTAACAATAAATTAATATGCAGTTTATAATACTAAGTGTTAATAGTGGGTGATATAATTTTGGATCCTTTAAGAAATGTGGCAACTACATTTCTCATGCTATTTTCTTTTTAGAAAATTTAAGTGTAACCTAACTGGCTTTGGAAATAATGAAAAAAGCACCAGACATCAAATATTTTCATCTATCTCTCTTACCAAATGAATTCTTTCCTCACTTCTTCTAGTAAGCTTTTCATTGGTAAAGAAAAAAAGAAGTTAACTGTCAAGAGAGGTAAAATGGAGGATGAGAAGTTAGGTTCTATAGGTTTTCTTTTCCCTAATGGAAAGTTTGCCCGTTAGTAGACATTTCTGCCCTCTTGCCCTCTGAAATTTCACGAATGACGCTGGGGATACTAAAATGCATTTTGTTAATATGTCTTTTTCTAATCAACATGAAAATAGGTAATAAATATTACTTAATGTTACTTAGAGACCTTTCACAATTATTTCTCACTTTAAAATGACTGGGAAAGATATCACATACTTGACTCCTAGAGGACAGTAATTCTATTCAAAACCCCATGATGATGAGCTTTGATTAGATGCTGCAGAAGCACTCTGTTTAGCAAAAGACAATATGCAAAAGGAATGATACTTTCCCTAAACTTTCAATAGAAATATTTTGACTCAAATATAAAAGTAAAAAGATAATTCTCATTGATTTCATATTAATAATGACTAAAACTTTCATTTACTTCTATGTTCTATTTTATTTTTATTTGGATTTCTCCAAATAAGGACTTCTAAGTAGTCGGTTTCCATATAGTGCATTTGGTTTACTTCTCATATATTAATATATTCACATATTACTTTGAATTATTAAGTCTGGAATACAATTAAATGTACAAATTGTTTTTACAAACTTCACAGCAAGTATTAACTTTATTTTTTTTAATTTTTTATTAAATGATAACTGTATACATTAATGCAAACATGGGGTACAGTGTAGTGTTTTCATATACAATTTGAAATATTTTCATCAAACTGGTTAACATAGACTTTGTGTTATTTACTTAGTTATTATGTTAAAACGTTTATACTCTAGTTCTAGAAAAGTTCACTTGTACCTTTGTTAGGCAGACCATGTAGGTGATCTTTTTTTTTTTTTTTTTTTTTTTTTAGACCGAGCCTCAAGCTGTCCCCCTGGGTAGAGTGCTGTGGCATTACAGCTCACAGCAACCTCCAACTCCTGGGCTCAAGCGAGTCTCCTGCCTCCGCCTCCCAAGTAGCTGGGACCACAGGCGCCCGCCACAACGCCCGGCTAT
>CAUYQS010127633.1:0-27462 GCA_963574585.1 Otolemur crassicaudatus
AAGGCCCCAGCCACATACACCTAAGGTGGCGGGTTCGAATCCCCAGCCCGGGCCCGCCAAACAACAATGATGGCTGCAACCCAAAAATGGCCAGGTGTTGTGGCGGGCGCCTGTAGTCCCAGCTACTTGGGAGGCTGAGGCAGGAGACTCACTTGAGCCCAGGAGTTGGAAGTTGCTGTGAGCGTGATGCCACGGCACTCTACCCAGGGGGATAGCTTGAGGCTCTGTCTCAAAAAAAAAAAAAAAAAAAAGAAAACAGAAGGAAGAAGACCCATGCCAGCTGAGCAGGTAGAGGGCTGTAAATTAGGTGTCCTAAACTCCATACCAGGTCCAACCTCACCTTCCCCCTTACTCTGCTGTCCTGGAAGAAAAGGGCTGCTACAGAAACACCCCTGCCCCTGCACTGATCCTCTCCTTCCTTTCCTGAAGGAGTGACTGAAACAAAGTGGCCCAGCCCTTCCTTTTACCCAAGATCCCCCACCCACTCTACCTCTTCTCTACCCCAATAGAGTGATTCCTTCATCCCATGCCCCAAAGGAGGGAAATGAAAGACCCACTCAAGTCCTGGGTTACTCCTCCACCTACCAAGACCAAGTCCTTGGCTCCTTTCTCTCTGCTGCCTCCACGTGGCTGCTCTTAGCCTGTGAATCCGCTCCTCTCAACTGACAAGCCAAGTCAGGGTCTAAGGTCTACCACAGGACGGTCAGATGTCAGGCCCTGCTGAACTTGGGATGACTCCTGCCCCTCTCTGACTTCAGTCTCCCCGTCTGGGAAAGGGGCTGCTAAAGGTCCTACTCTGAAGATGTTAGCTCATGGCAGGGACATGGGAGGGGTGTTGTGATCCCCAGTGTACACAGGCAAGAAGGAGCCTCTCTATACCCAAAGGACCCTCAAGCATATGGGATGGGGGCCTAAGCAATGCTCAGCTCTTGGCCGAGTGGAATCTGAATCACAGCTCCAACACTTAATAGCTGGTGACTGTCCATGAGTCACTATGGCCTCTGATCCCTAGTCAGCCCATCTGCAGAATGGGGAGATGCAAGGTGTCTCCCACCCTGCAGGGCTGAGGGAGGGCAGACGTGCCACTGCTTGCAAAGCGCTGAATGCCAAATGCTCAAAAAATGAGGCAGGAGAGGGTGAAGGGCTGAATTCTCCAAGTTTCCATGAGGACCTGAGATGAACTTGTGGCAAGAACAACTCTTCATCCCATATTGGTGCATCCCCTTCCTCCTATCCATGGCTCCCTTTGTAGGAGACTGGGGCCTGGGGGCCTGGGACAGTGCTCTTAGACCGGTGCTTCCCCAGGGAGGAGGGCAGCGCCTCTGCCAATACTTCTTCTACTTGATCCAGGTTTCACATGTGGGATCCTGATTGTTCCTTCCTTAGCTGGTTGTGACCCTGGAGGTGAAGCATCACCATCCTTCAGTCCCTCTGGAAGACATTCTCCAAAGGCCTGGGGCAATGCCACCAAGACCCTCCCTCGGCACTTGTGCTCTCCAGCCAGAGGGAGAAGAAAGACCCAGTGGACAGTTGTCTGCAGGGTACTCCCACCTCAGGGTAGGTCAGGTGGGTGCCAGCTCTGAACCAGCACCTGAGAGAGGCTCTCAGTTTAGTACTCTCCAGGAGCCCAGGCCAGCCTGGACACTGAGAGGGCTTCCTGAGGAGGCAACCTGAACAATGGTATAGATTCTCTGCAGGCCCATCTCCTTCAAGTGCCCCTCATCCCCTGGACTTGCCCCACACACTAAGTGTATAATCCCGCTGGTCTGACCCCCGCGGGGGCACCCTGGCCTGTCAAAATCCTCTCTGCACCCCCACCTTGCTTTTCCATCAGTTCCGAGATGGAGGGGGCCAGTGGGGGCTACAGGGCATGTACAGGTCCACCTAGGTTGGACAGCCTGGCAAGGGCCTGATGAAAGGTGGGCCGGCGGGACATAGGGGCAAGGGGTCTGGGTGGGGCAGGGCGCTCTGGATCCACCAGCTCCTGCTCCCGCCTCCGCCTCCGCCCTCGCCTTCCCACGCACCTGGGCTGGCCTCCCCCCAAGCCCTGGGGCCAGCGGGCGGGTGACGCTGGGAGATCAGAGGACTCTGAAGAGCCGGTCTCAGAGGGAGGGGGCGGGAATTTCCCCCCACGCCTGCCTGGGCCTGCTCCCCTCCCCCTCCTTCGCAGGTGGGGGGCACAGCTAGGGGAATTCCACAGCACTGTGAAGGCTTGGAGAATAAGAGCTGGGGGTCCTAGGGAGGGGGAGAGGAGGAGGGGTCGGACTGGGACCAAGGTCGCAGCTGCCTTTCTCCCCAGACACCAGCTGCCCCTGCCTGTCCAGGACTGAGCGTCCAGGATTCCCGCCTGTCCCGGGTGATGGGCTAGGTAGGGAGTGGCACTTCCTCCTTCTGGGAACGCTGGGGTTTCGGAGAAAGTGTGAGTGTGATCAGTTGATAATGAATGGATAACTGAGTGGAACTGCGTGGGGCACTTGAATGAGGGTATTTGTGACCTGGGGACTCCGAGGTGTCCCGAGGCGGGTGCAGTCGTGGGAAGGGGTCCTGTGTCACCCCTTTAAGGTTCTCCTCTCTGCTTGCCTGTCCTGACCCCTCCACACCCTCCCACTTGAACCCGCACCGACCCTGTTAGGGGGAGAAGCCGGGTGGCCTGCGTCGGGATGCTGAGGGTCGGGGGGACGTCTGTGGGAGGTGTCTGGACCTGCTGCCTCCACTCCAGTCTGGGGCGGGGCTTCCCGGCCTCCTGGGATGGGGAGGAACCTAGCGGGGAGGGACCCGCGGAGGGACACGAGGGGGGCAAGAGCCAGCGCGTTAGAGACCTGGGCGAAGGAGACTCAGAGAGCCAGGCGCAGCGAGAAGCAGTGGTTGTAGAGGCCAAGGCACTACCCAGAGCACTAAGAGGCTAAGACTGAGAAGGCCCCCATCCATATACCCTCCGGAGAGACCTGGGGTAGGGACAGGGGCAGAGAGAGGCCTCCAGGGGCAGAGCCCCTGGAAGGCAAAGACCCCCAGGAGATAGTTCCCTGTCCCAGACAGAGAGCGGCACCCAGAGTGAAACGAGGACAAACGGTCAGAATACAACGCCCTCCAGACAGCCTAGGAGACTCCAGAGCGACCCTGGGGACATCCCGGGCCGTGTCTGGGAGAGTGCGACCTCTCCTTCATTGGCGGCGATGGGGACACGGGTCCTACAGGGCTTCCTCCTCCTCTTTTTCCCGCTGCTGCAGCCACACGAGGCCTCTGCGGAGAGCCTGCACAGTCCAGGTGAGTGAGGGCACCGTGGCCGGTCATGGTCACCACCCCTTCCTCGGTCTTGGCGCCCAGAGCGGAGCTCCTGAGGCTGGGGAAGAGGCTGAGCAGGTGGCTGAAGCAGCTGGGCAGCCCGAGGGCCCCTGCGGGGGCGGGTACAAGGGGCACTGGCTGGGGACTTAGGCGCGAAGTTGGCAGGGGTGGGGGGTCGAGGATACCCAGAGTGGGTCCGGATGTCCCCAGGCCCCGCCGTTGCCGTGCAGGCCTGTCCGAGTGCTTCCAGGTGAATGGTGCCGACTACCGCGGCCACCAGAACCGCACCGGCCCGCGCGGGGCTGGCCGCCCGTGCCTTTTCTGGAATCAGACGCAGCAGCACAGCTACAGCAGCGCCAGCGACCCTCACGGCCGCTGGGGGCTGGGCGCGCACAACTTCTGCCGGTGAGGGGCGGGGCCTGCACAGGGGGGTGGGGCTGGGAGCGCCACAGTGTTGACCGCCTGAGGCTGGACCCCCACGTGGGCGGGGCGGAGGTCTGCGCTGAGGGAGTATGCAATCAGCAGGGAAACGGGGCGAAGCCAAAGAGAGAGAGGCGGGGCCTATCTAGTGCTGGGTGGGGGGGCGAGCCGCGCAGACCTTTTGGTCAAAGGGCCTTAGGTGCAGAACTACTGCAGAGGCTGAGGTCAAGGACAGGAGACAAGGACCTGACCTGGGAACTCAAGAGGTCCCGTGGAAGCAAGGACTGTTCAGAGGCGGGCCCTGAAGCGGGATGGGCTCTTGCCATACAACTTCTTTGCGGGGTGTTGGGGGATTAGGGTTCAGAGCCACAATTGCTGTCTGGAGCCGCAAGAATGAAGCAGAAGGACACTTCCCTGTTGAACTGCAAAGCTTAGGGTTCATCACTTCTGCTTTTTAAGTGGGGTTGTATGGCTGGGTGGCGATGAAGACTACAGATGGCCTCAAACTTCTCGTATATGAGGTCAAGCCCTACCAACAGCTGAAGTCCTAAAAACAGACCTTAAGGCCCCTTTAATGACTTCCCACCGTCAACTCAGAAGTCGAAATCCAGCAGCAGGTGGAGAAAACTAGAATTTGTTTTAGTGGGGTGTGCCGGCACCCCACAAGGACTCGGCCCAAACCACCAATGCGGAGAGGAGCATAGCCTCCAACACGCCAGAAGCCTGAGTAGTCACCGTGCACGTAGGATGTGGGGTTTTGGCCTGGGTTTGCTGTTCCCAGGGCAGTGGGATCTTGACTACCTCCCGTCAACTGGTAGTAACCCAGACGGCGACGTGCAGCCCTGGTGCTATGTGGCCGAAACGGAGGAGGGCATCTACTGGCGCTATTGCGACATTCCCACGTGTCACAGTGAGTGGTCCTGGCTGGACAAAGGGGGAGTGCAACAGTGGCTGGGTTGCTTTCAGAGGTGTGGGAGCCTAACTCTCCTGCCCCTTCAGTGCCGGGCTACCTGGGCTGTTTCGTGGACTCAGGAGCGCCCCCAGCCCTCAGCGGCCCCAGTGGCACTTCCACAAAGCTCACGGTCCAAGTGTGCCTTCGCTTCTGCCGTATGAAGGGCTACCAGGTACTACTCACAGGCCCAGACCAGTAACCCCTGATCTTGATCTCAGGACCCTACTCAACTCCCATCACTCAGGTGCCAAACCCAGACACTAATCTCTGAACATCCAGTCAGATTCTCACATCTAGCCCAACCCTAGGCTCCCATCACTTCACCCCTATCCTACCCCTACCTCAGGGGTCACCCAGTCTGTGCTCCCAGCTGGCAGGCGTGGAGGCTGGTTATGCCTGCTTCTGTGGCACTGAGAGTGACCTGGCCAGGGGACGCCTGGCCCTGGCCACCGACTGTGATCAGATCTGTTTTGGCCACCCGGGCCAGCTGTGCGGCGGCGATGGGCGCCTGGGCATCTATGAAGGTGAGGAGAGGTCAAGGATAAGGGCCTGGGTGGGCCCTAGCTGGGTAGGAGAGTCGCTTTGATGTGGAGCTCTGCGCGGTCAAGGAAGAACCCTCCTGGCCTCAAGGTCCTGACTGCCAGCCATGCCTGCAGTGTCCGTGGGCTCCTGCCAGGGGAACTGGACGGCGCCTCAGGGTGTCGTCTACTCCCCGGATTTCCCCGACGAGTATGGACCTGACAGGAACTGCAGTTGGGCTCTGGGCCCGCCGGGCGCCGCGCTGGAGCTCACCTTCCGCCTCTTTGAGCTGGCTGACCAGCGCGATAGACTGGAGCTACGCGACGCTACCTCCGGCCACCTGCTCCGCGCCTTCGACGGCGCCCGCCCGCCGCCGCCTGGGCCGTTGCGCCTGCGCGCTGCCGCGCTGCTGATCACCTTCCGCAGCGACTCACGCGGCCACGCGCAGGGGTTCGCGCTCACCTACCGCGGTGAGCTCAGCTCCGAGCCCTCCATCCCCAGCCGGTTCCCTTCTACCCCGCCTCATACCCCTCTCCACAGGGCTGCCGGAGAGCATAGAAGACCCGGCACCCCACAAGGACTCGGCCCAAACCACCAATGCGCCCCCTGACGGGGCCAACGTGAGCTGCAGCCCCAGGCCCAGGGCTCCGCCAGTTGCGATGGGAGGTGAGGCAAGCGTGCAAGGCGGGAGGGAGTCAGGGAACGGCCCCTTCTGAGCCTTGTCTTTACTGCACCCGTGTGCCCGCAGCCCCGGTCTTCTCGACGGTGATGAGTGTCTCAGTGCTGCTGCTGCTGTTCCTGTCGCTGCTGCGTCTTCTGCGCCGACGGTGCGGGCGCTGGGGCAGGGCCTGAGGGCGGATCCTGCGCCGGGTACCTGTCACGTCGGTGCCCTGGGGCGCGTGGGGCCCTTGGTGGGACGCTGGGGCCCAAGAGATTCACTGGGCTAGGAATGAACTCCTGGGTTCTTGAGAAAGCGAGGTCTTAGGTCCATAGAGAGAATCGCAATGTCAGATTGCAGGCAGAGCAAGGATGCTCTACGTGGATTTCATCAGTCAGGGTACAGCTGACCTCTGCTCCCTCTCTAGGAGCTGTCTGCTGGCTCCAGGAAAAGGGGCCCCGGCGCTGGGTCCTTCCGAGGGACCCGGGAAAAGGTGGGCTGTATGGTACCGTCGGCCCCAAGAGGTGGCCCTGCCGTGCCCCCCTGGGGACTCTCAGAATGAGGGTCCTGCCCCAAGCTATCGGCCACTGAGTGCCTCCAGCCAGAGCTCCTTGCGCTCACTCATCTCTGCTCTTTGATTTGGACCTCCTTGGACCCTCCACCAGCAAGATGGATACCTGAGATGCTATGCCGCACCCTACCTTGGCCTTCTGACTCTTTAAGAGCAGTTTGGCCTCTGGTCATCTTGGGAAGACCAGAAGTTGGACAGGAAGCATCTAGTGCTATTATCAGTATCTTGGTATGATCCTCCAAGTTCATATGTTTGAGGGCAAAGGACAAGAATCCAGCCCACTTCCCATGGACCTTGATGTGGTTTTAGAGGTCTTTGAGCCACTCTTAGGGTGGTCCTAGACTGATGCCCTCAGTGAGAAGTCAGAGATCAAGAAAATGATCAAAAAGATCTGACACAATGCAGGGTGAAGTGGCTCACACCTGTAATCCTAGCAGTCTGGGAGGCCAAGGCGGGTGAATCACCTGAGCTCAGGAGTTCCAGACCATCCAGAGCAAGAGAGAGGCCTTTGTGTCAGGTGCCTGTAGTCTGAGCTACTGGGGAGGCTGAGGCTAGAGGAGCACTTGAGCCCAAGAGTTTGAGGCTGCTGTGGGCTATGAGGCCATGGCACTCTACTGAGAGCAACAAAGTGAAACTCTGTTAAAAGAAAAAAAAAGACCCACCACAGATTTTAAATAAAGGTTCTGTTTTGGTATGTGTCTCCTCAAGTTCTTATGTGATGAGAGGAGCATATTAATAAGGATACAGGCCAGGCACGGTGGCTCATGTCTGTAATCCTAGCACTCTTGGAGACCAAGGCAGGTGGATTGCCTGAGCTCATAGGTTTGAAACCAGCCTGAGCCAGAGAGAGCCCTCATCTCTAAAAATAGCCAGGAGTATACACACACACACACACACACACACACACACATAAGATAGATAACAGGAGCTGTGCTTTGCCTGTGTCCATGCAAATGAAGGGTGTTGTGTACAATAAGTTTCGAGGGGCCGCCTGGAATGCAGAGGACTAGGGATGGAGAACACAGGAGGGTGGGTGGTCAGCAGGATCTGTGGAAGGTGGAGGGAGGATAAGAAGGATTGTGGGCAGACTTATGACGAAGGGGTGCCCTCCTGCTCCCTGCTCCCTGCTTAGCGTGGACAGGACAGAGGCCAACTTTCTCTCCTTGCTTCCTGCCTTGTGGTTTCTCATCTGTTTCCCATCTGTCTTGGGCGGGGCCGAGGGTGCGCCTTGTGGGAGATAAGAGGGAGCGAGTTGGACTAAGCTCAAGTTCCGAGAAGCCTGACTGGAAGAGCAGGGCCTCGCCTGAGGGCTCTGGCGCGTCAGGCACACCCTCAGAGGCCTGGGAACCATGGCACAGCTTGCTGCGCTCCAGAAGAGTTCAGCCGGCGGGGAGAACACCCAGGGTGGGAGTGGACCGACTCTAGGCCGGACCCGTCCGGCAGCACCTTGGACAGAGCCCAGTCTGCAGGGTGGGGCTGACTGGTGGGGCTGTATCCTCTAGGACAGGTGTCCAAAGGTGCAGAAACCTGGGGGTCACACAGAAAACCCAGGCGCGCAATCCTGAGGGATGCAAGGTGCCAGGGTCACTTAGCGGAGCCCGCAAGATTCAGAACGTCGAGTCCCAAGCCAACAGACTCCTCTTGCAAATAAGGCTGGGTCCACGCACATTAAACCAACAGAACTAAGGCCGGGTCGGCCTCAGGGCGGAGCCTCCCCGCTGGCCGCGCCCATTGGCCCTTGCAGCGGCGACGTCAGGAGCCCAGCGCGCGAAATCTGGGCAGGATGGCTGAGGCCAGGAGCCGGGGCGGAGCCTGGAGTCCCCTCTCGCGTCCGGCGCGCTCGTCCTCTGGGCTGAGGCGAAGCGACTGACCGCTGCCACTGCAAGCTTCTCCAGCGATACGCCTAACCCCGGCGCAGCCGACCGCACTGCACTCGGACTCCGGGCACGTCCCCAGCTTTCCCCTCGGCGCGTGGGCGTCTGACGCGCGCGTGCGCAGCGCGGAGGGGCGCGGGGCGCGACCCACCCTTACCCCGGCTGGCGCCTGCGCCGACCGAGCGCAGGGTAACTAGGGGCGCAGCGGGGCGCGAGCCGGAATGAGCCTCTGGGCGCTGCAGCTCTATTGAGGCGGCGGCCCGGGAGCTGTAGGGGCGCGGGCCGCCCGCCCCGTGCCGGGCCATGGCGTTCCTGGCGGGGCCGCGGCTGCTGGATTGGGCCAACTCGCCACCGCACCTGCAGTTCAATAAGTTCGTGCTGACGGGCTACCGCCCAGCCAGCAGCGGCTCGGGCTGTCTACGCAGCCTCTTCTACCTGCACAACGAACTGGGCAACATCTACACGCACGGTGAGCCGCAACGCGCATCCTACTGCCACGGCCGCTTTGCCGGTGCCGGGTCGGGGGACTCGAAGGCCACGGCCGCTTTGCCGGTGCCGAGTCGGGGGACTCGAAGGAGCGCCCAAGTCTTGGGCTGCCCCAGCCCTGACACAACCCGTAGCCGCCGTGACAAAGCTGCTATTGTCCTGGGCCACGCTGCCAGCTTCCGCGTTCCTGGTGGGGCCCTGGGTCAGGAGAGGGGAGCAGAGTGGGCGGCTGAGCCTGCTTAACTCCGCTGAGCCCAGTTGCAGGGAGATTGTCCAGCTCTTCTTAATCCCAGCATTCCGGGCATCCTCCCCCCGCCAGCACTCATCCTGGAGAGGGGTGTTGACTGCAGCAAGAAGGGGCCTGGGAGAAGCCGGCCGCAGCCACCTTGATGCCCCCGCCCCAGCAGCTGTCTTGGGGCTCCGCCTGGTGGCTACTTCTTCCTCTCCCTGCAGGCGCCCGGCCCCTCCTCCGCGGCCTGGCCAAGCTCTGCTGACACAGCCCTGCCCGTCCTTGAGCTGCTCAGGCAGGGAGAGGGGCCCTGGGCTGGCTGGGCCCAATCTCAGCACATTTCCCCAGCTACTGTACTCCCAAATCCCACCCAGAATGGGCATCTTGCTGGCACCGTTTGACCCCTGTGAGAGCAAAGCCAGAACGCCTGAGGGAACGGTGTGGGGGGACTGGGACAAATGGGATTCCCCAGGTTGCTTTCATTGCCCAGGAAACCTCTTCAAGACTCAGTTTGAGCTTGCACTTCCTTAGGTTTCTGCTGACACCTAGGCCAGGTCGGGGCCCCCCTGCTTGCGGTTGAGAACAGTGTAGAAGTTAGATGGCCCAGGCAGTCCTCTGTCCATTGCTTACCTGCTGAGCTCACCTGGGGCAAGTTATTCAACCTCTGTGAGCCTTGGTTTCCTCACCTAAGTGGTGATGATGTTCTCTACTTTCCAGAACTGTCCTGAGCCATTAGTAACTAAAGTTTCTAAAAGCCTTTAGCCTAGAGCCTGCCTTAGTCTTAGCATTATCATGACCTATCTTGTTCCGGTCCCTCCTGAGTTGTCTAGTCCTCCATGCTGGAACTGCCTGATGAATAACTGTCTCCCTCCACCAGGGCTAGCCCTGCTGGGTTTCCTGGTGCTGGTACCGATGACCATGCCTTGGGGTCAGCTGGGCAAGGATGGCTGGCTGGGGGGCACACACTGTGTGGCCTGCCTGGCACCACCTGCAGGCTCTGTGCTTTATCACCTCTTCATGTGCCACCAAGGCGGCAGCCCTGTGTATGCCCGGCTTCTCGCCCTGGATATGTGTGGGGTCTGCATTGTCAACACCCTCGGTGAGTCAGGGCCCTGGGGGATGGGGACAGCAGTGGGGGCATTCATATGAGCCCTGGGTAAGTAAGGGCAGATGGACTGTCAGACTGACATGACCTCTCCTGCTTTCTCCCATGCAGGGGCTCTGCCCATCATCCACTGTACCCTGGCCTGCAGGCCCTGGCTACGTCCAGCTGCCCTGGTGGGCTACACTGTGCTGTCAGGCGTGGCTGGCTGGCGGGCCCTCACTGCCCCCTCCACCAGTGCCCGGCTCCGAGCCTTTGGTTGGCAGGCTGGTGCCCGCCTGCTAGTGTTTGGGGCCCGGGGAATGGGGCTGGGCACAGGGGCTCCAGGCTCCCTGCCCTGCTACCTACGCATGGATGCACTGGCGCTGCTTGGGGGCCTAGTGAATGTGGCCCGCCTGCCAGAGCGCTGGGGACCTGGCCGCTTC
Organism: Otolemur crassicaudatus; assembly: GCA_963574585.1. Taxonomy (NCBI): domain Eukaryota; kingdom Metazoa; phylum Chordata; class Mammalia; order Primates; family Galagidae; genus Otolemur; species Otolemur crassicaudatus. Next base: position 10,519 of record CAUYQS010127633.1, read on the forward strand.
GACTACTGGGGCAACTCCCACCAGATCATGCACCTACTCAGCGTGGGCTCAATTCTCCAGCTGCACGCCGGTGTTGTGCCTGACCTACTCTGGGCTGCCCACCACATCTGTCCCCTGGACTGACTGGAGGCTGTCCCCATGGCCTAGTGTCAACAGCCATGCTTCCCTCCTGCTGTTCTACAAGGGAATAGCTCCCTGGATACTCCCAGTGGATGAGCCATCTCAGCTGAGAGCCCACATCTGCTCATCCATTCTTCCCTGTGGACTAACCTCTTCTTCCACCCATTGCCTTGGAGCTCCAGCTTCTTCTCCCTGCCTTCTCCCTCCAGGCTGCAGTTATACTGGATTGGCTGGAAGAAAGCCCTTCTCTCTGGGCCTTCCCCCCTGTGACCTGTGAGGGTTGGGCTAGAGTGACTCTGGGGTCACATCTTGCTTTGACAGTTGAAGTGCTGCCAACTTAGCAGGTACACACCAGCCCAGAGCCGTTACCCCCTCTGGTCCTTCCCTCCAGGCCCCTGCTGAGTCTCTGGCCAGCCCATACTTCTAGCCTCAGTTTTCAGCTGTCCCAGGAGCCAAACACTCACCCCTTCTCCCTATGTCCACACACCATGGAGTAAGGTGTGTGGGGCAGCAGGACTAAGTGGACACTGATCCTTTTCATACCAGCTGACCAAAGGGCATGAGGGCTGCTGCCACTGCATTTTCCAGGCAACTAGCACTGGGCTTCAGGCCCACCCTCTACCTGGAGTGCCAATGGCTCAACCTGTCCACCAGGGACGTGCTTGCTCAGGAAATCTCTGCTTCACACAGTGTGTGGCTCCAGTCTGCTGGCCCAAGGCCTGATGGCTTGGGTTCTGCAAAAGAGCTTAGCCTCAGGGGCCTAAGACCTGGTTTGACACTAGTAAAAGGACAGGAAGGGCTACTGCTACACAAGCAAGCATGGGTGTTTCCAGGATTCAGATACCTTTTATTAGACACAGCCAGGCAGAGAGAGTTTCCAGAGGGATCCCACCTTTTAGGGGAATGGGAGGGAAACAGAATAAAAGACTAAAAGTGCCCAGGGCAAGCCTGGGGCTCAGGTTGGCTCTAGGGAGTCCTCAAAGAGGCTGAGAAGGTTCCGAGGTTCAAAGGAGGGGAGAGAACCCCGGGGAGGCTCTGAGTCAATGTCACTGAGGTCCAGGACATCCCTGGGAGGAGAGGAAAGAAATGACACTCAGGATCTGAATGCCAACTGCCTGCCCCTTGGCCCCTGGGTCTGCTCACCTGGGTGTATACCTGCTCCGGGGTGTGGAAGTATTCCCTGCCCGGGCCAGAATGGCCTCTGGGGAGAGTAAGGGCCTACAGGGGGATTGGAGAGAGGCAGGATGTCAGGTGTAGAGGGCAGGATGAGACTAGCTCATGCAGGTCTCAGACTCCCACTTGACAGCCAGGGAACCATAGCTGGGGACAATAAAAACTTGGTGCACTTTGAAGAAGCACTGACAGCCTTCAAAGTCCTTCCACCTGACTACACAAAGGCTCCCTCTGTTCCTTTATAGGACACATGGACTTTGACTGAAGTGGATTTGAAGTGAAGTTATAGTAAATGAAGTTTTCTGGCAGTATGTGGCTACTTTAAAGTGCCCTGAGTGAAGGGGTGACATTTTTGTAAGGGAAGGGTTAATGGCAGAATTCCCCCAAGAGCTGTCTGCCCTGAGCATGTAGTTTCTTAATTACAGCCTCTCACTTGGCCATCAGGCACTTGGGATGAAAAATCCTCCCCAGGCAGAGGCTCTCCAGGTGCTAAGAGGGTTTTTCATCCCAGAGAAGGGATAGTACCTTGTGCCTGGACACTGGAAGCCTCCACTGAGTTGGGGGCCACACCACCTGCCACCCCCAATAAGATTGTGCTATGTGTGGCAGACCACACTAAACTGCATTCACACCAGGCTAAGCCACACCCCCAACTAGCCTTGGTTCCCTTCCTGGGGTTGTGATGGCCAAGTTTGTGGGAGGGGTCCGCATTCACCACTAATCTCTGCAGAGCTGGGGCCTGGGCCTCCTCTCTGGCCACAGAGGTTCCATCCCTACTCCCTGCCATGTATCCTGTGTTATCACTTACCCTATGCTGTCGTCATCCCAGTTGCTGGAGAGGCTGCTGTCCAGGAGCAGGCTACAGGGCGGTGAGCCGGGCGGGGTAGCTGGTGGGCCTGGTGGCTGTAGCCAACTAACAGGGTAAGCCAACCCATGCCAGAACCAGCACAGCAGGGCAAGCAGGGCCTGTGGGGAGAGGGAGCCTCAAGAGCCTACACAAAGCCTGGGGCTGGGAGCAGGTGGGCAGCCCATCACTGTAGAAGGCTTACCTGCCACAGGGCCCAGCCTTGACTTAAGGCCTCGGCAGCCATGTACCACAGAACACTCCAGGGCCAAGGCTGCCTGAGCACTGGCAAGGCCAGGAGGGCCTCAGCTGTGGCCCGCAGTTTGGGGTCTGGCTCCAACATCATGACGAGGACAGAACGCAGCTCAGCAGACAGGCCTGGCCACAAAGCAGAGCTATAGCAGGGATCCCACATGCTGACTGGGCCCTGAGCCCAGTGAGTGCCCCCACCACCAGCCACTCCTTCTATGGGAGTCCAAGGGAGCACACCCCTCCTGCCCTTGCCCCCCTCACTCACCAGCAGTGAACTCGGGGGGCAGGTAGCCCTGGCGCAGCTGCTGCCAGCCCTCCCCACCACGGGGCAGCTCCATGTTGCATGCCACTTCCAGAATAGTGAGACCCAGACTGGGAGGGACAGGATATCAGGACAGAAAGTACCAGGGTTGGCTTAAGGACACAGCCCCGCATCTGGGCTATCTCTTGGACAAGGATGGGAAAGGGCCACTGTCTTTTGCCATAAGTCAGAGAAATAAGGAAGCAGGAAGTAGGGGAGCCCTGCGGAGGCCCTGACAGGAAAGGGACCATGTCATGGAGCATAGGCCCCATGCCTAGTGTAGCAGATGTGCTACCAGGGCAGGTCCTTCCAATGCCCCACTGGACAGGTGCCATAGTCACTACAGTGACTAGTATTACTCATCCTGATTATCAGGGCAATGGCCAGTGTGGACTCAAGGACCTCAGTGCCTGGGGCCAGTCCCAGCTGTACCACCTGTTAACTGTGGGCCTCAGACAAGTCACTTACCCTCCCTGTGCCATGTCATCCCTGTGAATGGAGCAATAACAGCTCCTCCTATGGAGCGGAGGAGGAGGTAGGCAAGACTATCAAATTAGCTCAGAGGATTTACTGCTTATAGGAGCCTTGGAGAGCCCTAGACTGGAGGGCAGAGGCAACATCCCCTATCCCTGGTGCTTATAGGGAATGGGCTAGGGCTAGGGAAGGAGTCCCTCTGGGGAGTCCCTTTCTCAACCAGCTGCCCCCCAGGAAGACTTCCCCCACAGCCTGGGACCCCTGCTGAACATCTCCTTACCTGAATACATCTGATGCTGTCCCGTAGGAGCCCTGCAGTAGCTCAGGGGCCATATAGCGGGGGTCTCCTTCCTGAGCTTCGCTGGCCCCAGCTGTACCCAGCTCCACCAGCAGCCCAAAGTCACCAAGCTTGCAGCGACCTCGGGGCCCCAGGAAGATGTTGGCAGGCTTGACATCAAGGTGGACCAGACCTTGGCCATGCAGGTGGGCCAGGGCAAGCAGAATGTCCCGCAGGTAGCCCCAGACCTGGGCTTCAGGCAGGCTTGCACCCCAAGCTTCACAGTGCTGCTGCAGGCTAGGCCCACAGAGCTCTGTCTGCAGGTACAAGATGCCGCCCTCCTCCCAGGCCCGCTCCAGCTGCACGCAGCGTGGGTGCTGCCCCACCTTCTCGTGGCCGCCTACCTCAGCCAACTTCCGGGCCCGGTCCTTGGGGCCCCGGAATGGTGACATGGAGCGCTTTACAGCATAAAGCCGGCCATCTTCTTTGGAGCGCACCTGGAAGGGAGGGGGCCTCATGGAAGGTGGGCTGTCAGTGGCACCCCACGGGGTGGGAGGGGATAACCCAGCAAATTCCATTAAGTTTTCACACGTGCAGGGTAGAACAGCTGGCATGTGTTGCAGAGACTCCTGCCCACTACAATGGCAGAACTGGACACACCTCCATCTGTATGGGCTGGTTCACTAGAGACCAGTGATGGAAGAGAAGGGATAGAACCACAAGTACTGACCCAGGAGAATCTCAAAGACATGTTGTGAAGTAAAAAAGCTGGCTACGAGGAATAGAGGCATCTGTGCTGCCGTGTGAAAGTGGTTTCCTCTGGGAAGAAGAGCTGACCGTGGGGCCTACTGTTTGTATTATTGACTGGTGGATTGAGACAGAATCTCACTGTCACCCTGGATAGAGTGTAGTGCCATCATCATAGCTCACAAAGCCTCAAACTCCTGGGTTCAAGCAATCCTCTTGAGTAGCTGAAACTACAGGTACCTGCCTGGTGGATTGAGACAGAAACTCACTGTCACCCTGGATAGAGTGTAGTGCCATCATCGTAGCTCACAAAGCCTCAAACTCCTGGGTTCAAGCAATCCTCCTGAGTAGCTGAAACTACAGGTACCTGCCACAATACCCAGTTGATTTTTCTTTTTTTTTTTTTTCTTTAGTTTTTAGCCAGGGCTGGGTTTGAACCCACCACCTCTGGCATATGGGGCCGGCGCCCTACTCCTTTGAGCCATAGGCGTGACCCTCATTCTTCTATTTTAAGTAGAGATGGGATCTTGCTCTTGCTCAGGCTGGTCTCCGAACTCTTGAGCTCAAGGGATCCTCCCACCTTGGCTTCCCATAGTACTAGGATTATAGGTGTGAGTTACTGCACCTGGCCTGTTTGTTCTTTTTAACAAATTGTCTTGCTGGGTGCAGTGGCTCATGCCAGTAATCCCAGCACTTGGGAAGCTGAGGTGGATAGATTGCCTGAGCAAGAGCCAGACCCCCTGACTGTAAAAAATAACCAGGTGTTGTGACAGGCACCTGTAGACCCAGCTATTTGGAAGGCTGAGGCAAGAGAATTGTTTGAGCCCAAGAGTTTGAGGTTGCTGTGAGCTAAGATGCCATGGCACTCTGCCAAGGGTGACCAAATGAGACTCTGTCTCAAAAAGAAAAAAGAAATGATTTTCATACATTACTTATGCAAGGGAAAATTATCACTTTGAAGAAAATGTAAAACATTTTAGAAGAACAAAGTGGCAGGCAGGGGGTAGTGCCAGCCCTAAGCAGACAGCTTGCCAAGGACCCCAGTGCAGCTGGCTCCAGGCCACAGGCCAGGAGGAGATGACAGCTTGGCCACTGCAGAGCGTGCCAGGCTCTGGACAAGGGGTTTAGTGTGCACTGAGACAGCCCTCAGAGGGGCCTGATTAGGAGTGTGAGAACAGCCAAACCAAACTCAGGGGAGGGGGTAGTGCAGGCCATGGGGGAGAGAAGAAAAACAGGCTTCCCAGTATACCATCCTGCCCAGGGAGAGGTAGGAAGGCAAAGGGGCTCCCAATGGGCCCTGGAAGCTGCCCTTACACTCACCTTGAAGACCTCTCCGTAGGAGCCATGGCCCAGTCGGCTGAGCCTCTGGAAATTCTGCTGGAAGAAGGATTCTGGCCGGCTTGGGTCATACCCTGGGCTCTGTAGTGTGTTTGTGGTCTCACCCCGGAATGACACCCTCCGGGGCTGGGACTGGTGCCAGCCTGGGGTCCGAGGAGGGAAGAGTCGGCTGATAGGGATGCTGCCTTTGGCAGGGGGCCGAGGTGGGAGGCTCCGGCTGAGTCCCCCAGGCCTCTTGAGAGAAAAGCCAGGTTCTGCATGGCGGAAGTAGGCTGGGACTGGAACCGGGGTGCCACTCAGGGGTGGCGGGGTACCCTCCGTGGGCACAGGCATGGCCAGCGCAGGAAGCCTAGGGGCAGAGATGGAGGCTGAGTACACTCAAACAGTGCCCCTCATAAAGTGGGGTTCTATGGCCCGAAAGAGGCTGTGGAAGAGAGCCACATCTACACCACACACACATTCAGCTTTAAACATAAAGGCCGTGGGGGTGACAAGCACCTACCAGGAAAAAAATAGAGGACAGATATATACATATACCTGCATATGGGGATGTCTGTATTTCAGAGATTATAGAAATATAAAATGAAAACCACAGGGCCCAGGTCCTTCAGGGCCTTGTGGTAGTCCCCTAGAGAAGCTAAAACTGAGGTGGATTCGGAGTCAGACTGCCTGTCTGTCCATCCCTACCTCATCATGATGTAGCTTTGTCCATCAGCTATGCAGCCTCTTCTAAGACCTTAAGATGGAAATATCCATACAGGCCCACCAAGCCTTATCTCTAATTCCAAAGTAAAGAAACACTGAATTCCAAGTTTATTTCTTTCTTTTTCATAGTTGTGGTGCTAACACTCCCAGAATGGCAGTGTGAGGAGCCCTGTGGACCCTGTCCCTGATGAAACAGGAATAACTGGTAAAAATTATTCATAATCAAATATATAGAGTCTCTGGATGTAGTACTAAAGATAAATAGAAAATGAAGAAACATTTATATAAGAAAATCTGCAAAATCTTGATAAGAACATGGACCATGTTGACACCTGAAGCATGACACTCATTTCCTGCCCTCCCCTCAGCACCTGCCTTATAACTAGGGGCAGGTGTGGCAGCTGCCCTCTCCCCCAGCTCCCAGTCTAGGATTAGGCTATCTGCCCCAGGAAGGCTGCGCTCCAGCACTTCTCACCCCTCTCAACACCACATGGCAGAGACTAAATTCCAACTGAGTGTGGCAAATAGGTCAGGGGCTCCCTTCTTTCACCAGCATCCCCCTAACAGAGTAAAGGTTCTATCTCAGGACTCAGCAGGCTGGGAACACAGAACCCCAATTGCCCAAACCCCACCTCACTGTAGGAAGGAGGTTCCACAATGGGAGAGGCAAACTAAGAAGGCCAGGGGATACTGGCCCTGCTTCCACCCCCACCATGCAACCTGATTCTAAGGCAGAGAAGTGCACCAATGTCTTGCACCCAGCTCCATAACATGGTTCAGAGATTAGCTTAGGGGTAGAGGTAGGTTGTAAAACAGAGAGCTCTGAAACTCTCCCCTAAAAAATTTACCTATCTTGAACTGGGGAAATTCAAGCCTATAGGTGCTGTCAAAATCAATGGAGGTGGGAGGCTGAGGCAGGAGGATCACTTCAGCCCAGGTTGCAGTGACCTATGATGACACTCACTATGGCACTTTAGCCTAAGCAAAAGAACAGGAATTATCTCCAGAGAAAATAAAGAAAAAGAAATCAATGGGGGTTCTGGTGAGGAACAATGAAAAGGAGCTGGTACCTGCATTATAGGTACCAGCTGTAGCTATAGGCTAAGCCATAGGCCCTCTCTCTCAGTTTACCAGAGAGAACTGAGGAAAGAGATAGCTAAGAGCCTTCCTGCAGATAGAACAAACCTGATCTCAAAAGCTACCCTGTTAAAGAAGACCAAATTATAGGGGCTGGGTATGGGCTCACACCTGTAATCCTAGCACTTTGGGAGGCTGATGCAGGTGGATTGCCTGAGTTCACAGATTTGAGAGCAGCCTGAGCAAGAGTGAGACCCCATCTCTAAAAATAGTCTGGTGTTATTGTGTCCCGTTATTGTGCACCTATAGTCCCAGCTACTGGGAGGTTGAGGCAAGAGAATCATTTGAGCCCAAGAATTTGAGGTTGCTGTGAGCTATGATGCCATAGTACTCTATTGACGTCGACCAAGTGAGACTCTGTTTCAAAAAAAAAAAAAAAAGAAAATCAAATTTAACTGGATCAATCTTTGGAGCAATTATGCTCTGTGGTATTGTCAAAAAACAATACAGCACCCAGCCAGCTGTAATAGCTAGGTATGATCAGGGAAAAGTCAATCAAAGGGAATTTCCTAAAACCACTGTCATCCCAGAATGTCTAGGCATAAGCCCAAGACTGTACCTTTAGAGGAATTACAGCAACAGTAGAGGCTTCATGGTATAGGAGAACAGACTTCACTATAATAGTCCAGCCAAACAAATGAATAGTTAAACAATAATCACATGCACACGGGCTACAACATATTACCTAAAGTGTCCAGTTTTCACCAAAAAACTACAAGATATGCAATGACACAGTAAAGTATTACCTATAGACAGGGAAAAACAAAACAGGCTGTAGAAACTGTCTGTGAGGTGGCACATGTAGCTCAGTGGGTAAGGCACCAGCCACATACACTGAGGCTGGCGGGTTTGAAACTGGCCTGGGCCAGCTAAAATCAACAATGACAACTACAAAAAATAATAATAATAACTAGGCATTGTGGCAGGTGCCTGTAGTCCCAGCTACTTGGGAGGCTGAGGCAAGAGAATTACTTAAGCCTTGGAGTTTGGGGTTGCTGCGAGCTGTGTCACCACAGCGCTCTACCCAGGGCAACAGAGTAAGACTCTGTCTCAATAAAAAGAAACTGCCTGTGAGGGGCCTAGGCTTAACATAAGACTTCAAAGCAGTCCTTATAGAACTAAAGGAAATCATGCTTAAAGAAGGAAGGGAAGGTATAATGACAATAGAAAATGTCAATAAAGATAGAAATTATAAAAAGAGGCGGTGCCCATAGCTCAGTGGGTAGGGCATCAGCCACATACACCAAGGTGGGCTGGGGCTACCTGGGGCTAAAACAACAATGGTGACAAGAACAACAACAAAATAGCCAGGCACTGTGGCAGGCACCTGTAGTCCCAGCTACTTGGGAGGCTGAGGCAAGAAAATCACTTAAGCCTCAGAGTTCGAGGTTGCTGTAAGCTGTGACGCCATGGCACTCTACCCAGGGTGACTCTGTCTCAAAATATATATATATATATATATATATATACACACACACATATAAAAAGAGCCAAATGGAAAATGTGGAGTTGAAAAGTACAATAACTGGGCCATGTGCCTGTAATCCTAGCATTCAGGTAGGCCGAGGCAGAAGGATCACTTGCGTTCAGGAGTTTAAGCAAGAGCAAGACCCTGTCTCTACTAAAAATAGAAAAAGAATTAGTTGGTTCAGCGCATGTAGCTCAAGCAGCTAAGGCACCAGCCACATACACCAGAGCTGGCAGGTTCGAATCCAGCCCGGGACTGCCAAACAACAATGACAACTACAACCAAAAAGTAGCCAAGCTATTGTGGTGGGTGCCTGTAGTTCCAGCTACTTGGGAGGCTGAGGCAAGAGAATTGCTTAATCCCAAGAGTTGGAGGTTGCTGTGAACTGTGACACTACAGCACTCTACCCAGGGCAACAGCTTGAGGCTCTGTCTCAAAAAAAAAAAAGAAAGAAAAGAAAAAAATTAGTCTGCAATAACTGAGCTACATGCCTATAATCCCAGCTACTCAGGAGGCTGAGGCAGGAGGACTGCTTGAGCCTAGGAGTTTGAGGTTGCCATAAGCTAAATTAAAGCCACACCACAGCACTCTAGCCTGGGCAACAGAGCGAAATTCTGTCTAAAAAACAAAACAAAACAAAACAAAAAATAAATGAAATGAAAAAACTCACCACAGGGGTTCAACAGTAGATTTGAGCGGAAGAAATAGTAATTGAATGTTAGGACACATTAATAGAGGTTATGCAGCCTTAAAAATAGAGCCTCAGGCTCGGCGCCTATGGCTCAATCGGCTAGGGCACCAGCCACGTACACCTAAGGTGGCGGGTTCGAATCCCCAGCCTGGACCCGCCAAACAACAATGACGGCTGCAACCAAAAAATAGCCGGGCGTTGTGGTGGGTGCCTGTGGTCCCAGCTACTTGGGAGACGGAGGCAGGAGACTTGCTTGAGCCCAGGAGTTGGAGGTTGCTGTGAGCTGTGATGCCACAACACTCTACCCAGGGGGACAGCTTGAGGCTCTGTCTCAAAAAAAAAAAAAAAAAAAGAATAGAGCCTCAGCTCAGCACCTGTGACTCAAGCGGCTAAGGCACCAGCCATATACACCTGAGCCAGCGGTTTCCAATCCAGCCTGGGCCCACCAAACAATGACAGCTGCAACCAAAAAATAGTCGGGTGTTGTGGCGGGTGCCTGTGTCTCAAAAAAAAAGAAGAATAGAGCCTCAAGGCCAGGCACAGTGGCTCATGCCTGTAATCCTAGGACTCCGGGAGGCTGAAGTGGGTGGATTGCCCTGAGCTCCAAGTTTTACTTTGTCACCCTTGGTAGAGTGCCATGGTCATAGCTCACAGCAACCTCAAACTGTTAGGCTCAAGCAATTCTCTTGCTTCAGCCTCCCAAGTAGCTGGCACTACAGGTGCCCGCCACAATGCCCAGCTATTTTTAGAGATGAGGGTCTTGTTCTGACTCAGGTTGGTCTAGAACTTGTGAGCCCAGGCTATCCACCCACCTCATCCTCCCAGAGTGCTACAATTACAGGTATGAACCACCACGCCCAGGAAAGAAAAGAAAAATATTTGGAGAAATAATAGCTGAAGGCCAGGAGAGGTGGTTCATGCCTGTATCCTAGCACTCTGGGAGGCCTAGGTGGGTAGATTGCCTGGGCTCACAGGTTTGAGACCAGACTGAGCCAGAGCAGACCCTGTCTCTAAAAATAGCCAGCCATTGTGGCAGGCACCTATAGTCCCAGCTACTTGGGAGGCTGAGGCAAGAGAATCACTTAAGCCCAAGAGTTTGAGGTTGGGCTCAGCAGCTATGGCTCAAGTGGCTAAGGTGCCAGCCACATATACCTAAGGTAGCGGGTTTGAATACAGCCCTGCCTGCCAAACAACAATGATGGCTGCAACCAAAAAAAAAAAAAATTGCCAGGCATTGTGGTGGGCACCTGTGGTCCCAGCTACTTGGGAGGCAGAGGCAGGATACTCACTTGAGCCCAGGAGTTGGAGGTTGCTGTGAGCTGTGATGCCACAGCACTCTACCCAGGGGAATAGCTTGAGGCTCTGTCTCAAAAAAAAAGAGTTTGAGGTTGCTGTGAGCTGTGACACTATGGTACTCTACAGAGGGCAACATAGTGACATTGTCTCAAAAAAAAAAACCTCCAGGGACAATAGGATATTTACATACAAAACTAATTGAGCAGTAAAATCTGACCTGAACTATTTTTCCCTCTTAATATAAATATTCATATATTTCTTGTTTGAGCGTGGTGGCTCGCGCCTATAATCCTGACACTCTGGGAAGCCAAGACCAGAGGAACTCTTGAGCTCAGGAGTTCAGGATCAGGCTAAGCAAGAGCAAAACCCCATCTCTCTAAAAGTAGAAAAATTAGCCAGGCGTTGTGGCATATGTCTGTAGTTCCAACTATTCAGGATGCTGAGGCAGAAGATCACTTGAACCAGGAGGTTGAGGCTATAGTGAGCTATGATGGCAACAGAGTGAGATGGTGTCTAAAAAAAAAAGAAATTAAGGGTTGGCACCTGTAGCACAGCAGATATGGTGCCAGCCACATACACTGAGGCTGGTGGGTTCAAACCCAGCCTGGGCCAGCTAAACAACAATGGCAACTGCAATAAAAAATAGCCAGGCATTGTGGCGGGCACCTGTACTTCCAGCTACTCAGAAGGCTGAGGCAAGAGAATCGCTTAAGCCCAAGAGTCAGAGGTTGCCTTGAGCTGTGATGCCACAGCAATCTACTGAGGGCGACATAGTAAGACTCTGTCTCAAAAAAAAAAAAAAATTTAAATTTAATAAATAAATATTCACCTATTTCTTGCCAGAAAATTAATGGTGTTTGATTACAGGATGATGTCTCAGACACACAAGTAGTGTTATATGTTTGTTTTGGTTTTTTTTTTTTTTTGAGACAGAGCCTCAAGCTGTCCCCCTGGGTAGAGTGCTATGGCATCACAGCTCACAGCAACCTCCCAACTCCTGGGCTCAAGTGAGTCTCCTGCCTCAGCCTCACAAGTAGCTGGGACCACAGGCGCCCGTCACAACACCTGGCTATTTTTTGGTTGCAGCCATCATTGTTGTTTGGCAGGCCCAGGCTGGATTCGAACCCGCCACCTTAGGTGTATATGGCTGGCACCTTAGCCACTTGAGCCACAGGCGCCAAGCCACAAGTAGTGTTATATGTTATATGCACCCTATTAGCTTTGTAAAATCTAAGACATTTTGAATTCTGTGGCGCCAGGATTTATGGACCTGGAATCTGATCATGTGGAGGGCTTAGTCCAGTGTCTGGCATAAATGCAAACTGCTATTATCATAGACTTCTCTGGGTAGTGACTAAAGGAATACACAGTATTCCCCAGTGTCAGTAACTGGGTGTGGTAGGGCAGAGGGGGCTGCTGCGTTGCTATAATTTTGTAATTGAAACAAAAACAAAAAAGCAAGAGGAGAGTCAGTTTCGAGAGGAAGTCACAATGTATCAAGAGATAACCATAGCTAGAGAGGCACACATCAGAAACAGGAGAGAGTAGTTATCTGAAGTATGGCTTCTAGTCCCTGATGGAATGAGGGAGGTAAGAAGGACCCTACCCAAGCCTGGCTGGAAGACCCCCTACATCCTAAGAGGACCCTTCCTCTGCCTCTATTTACCTCAAGAATCCCATCCCAGGGTTTCTAAAAGTGAGGAGCCAGGGTGTCAGGATTCGCAGGGCACTGGTTAGAAATACAGCCTCCTAGTTCAGCCCTGAACACTTGGGGATCCCGCGTCCCTGAATCATTTTTTTCTTGAGACGGGGCGTCGTTACAATACCCAGGCTGGTCTCAACCTTCTGGGCTCAAGCAAGCCTCCCGCCTCAGCCTCCCCAGTAGCTGGGACTATAGGTACCCCTGCATCTTAAATCAATTTCCAGGCTGTCTCAATGTCCCAATGTCACTTACATCCTAGCGCCTGGCCATCAGCCTCAGGGATGGATTGGGGTAGGTAGAAGGAACAGCACCTGCCTCCCGGGTGAATCCAAGGTGGTCCAAAGCCAAGCCGAGGCCAACCCGGGAGGCCTCCGCAGTTTCCAGGGGCTCAGCCTTCTCGCCTCACCCTTTCACTGGGCCGGACACAATCTGCTAACCTCAGTCTACGGCTAGACTGTGAGTTCCTCCTGGGCAGGGCCTCGGCCGAATTCACCTCCGCTGACTTGGGGAAATCCTGTCAACAGAATTAAGGGGACTGCTGTTACTGGGGGTCTGACGTAAGGAGGGACTTGACGGAAAGCGGGCGGGGCTTTTCCAGAAAGGGGCAAGTAAAGCGGGGCAGCCCCTAGAGGAAAGGAGACTAGGAGATCCAGGACTGACAGGTGAAAAGGGGCAGCTGCGGGGGAGGGGCCTGAAAAGTGGGCGGGGCCGTCGGACAAGGCTGGCCTGGGGAGGTGTCATCAAAGAGGCAGGGCCTGCGCCCGCTGGAGTGGGAGGGTCAGCCGCTGAGGGCGGGGGCTTGAGGGGAAGAAGGTGAGCTAGGGTCCGGAAAGGGCTGTCAGGAGCTGGGGGACGGCTGGGTGGGGGAGGGGTCAGGAAAGCCGGCCCCGCCCGAAAACCCTCTGGACTGGGCTGGGCTCACCTGGGACTAGTAGGCGGGGCGCAGACCACCGAATCCCAAATCTCGGATCCGCGGAGGCCGCGGAAGCTGTCGATGTGGCCAAGCAGGCTGGGGTCGGCCGTCGACCGCTCCGGACGCCCAGACTAAGGTCCCTCGGGACGGGGAACGGCCCGTGAACGCGCGCGGAGCCGGCTGGCGCCAAAAATTCCAAACCGGCCTCGAGGCCCCGCCCAGGAACACCTCCTACCCCTACCCCTCCTCAACTCAGCCCATCAGAAGAGCCCAACCTTCCGGCCCCGCCCCTTACGTTCCTGCGTGCGCGTCACCGCCCCTCCCTCTCCTTGCTGTGGCCTCGCTTTCTCAATACGCACGCGTGTAGCGCTATTGCCACTGACCAGGTTAGGTCTACCTACGCGCGGTGTCCTTGAGGCTGGGACGCCGCGCCACTTGGGTTCCTCCCGCCTGGTTTCTGGAATACCTACTGGCCTCTCGGCCCAGTTCCAGCATCTACTACCCTTGCTGGGTTGGCTTAGGTTTCGCATCTGTAAAAAGGACTGTTTTTTACAAAGGTCCAGGGAGGCCTGGCTCCAGGGGGCGGTCACTGGAAGACAGGAAGACCCTGAGGCCTCCTGGGCTGGCTGGCTCCTTCGTATCACCCGCAGTGTACTGCGCCAAGGTTGCAGAGGAAAGCCATACGTCCAAGCTCTTGGCCCTCAAGTGAACGGCTTTGGGAGGTAGAAAATGCTGCCTCTCCCAGGAGGTCCTCCAGACAGGCAGGAGCCTATTTGGCTTGGCCTCTCCTGCTCCCTGCCTCTCTGCCAACAGGCTTCTAAGACAGCTCTTCTACAGAGATTTGCCTTCAACTCAAATTCCCTCATCTCCTTTCTAGCTGAACGACCTTGAGAATGCACAGGGCTTTTCTGACCTTCGGATTAGTCTCCTCTCCCATGGAAAAAGGAGCTGATGACGCTGGGATGATCCCTCCAGAGTGCTTAGGAGGGGGTCCGCACAGAGCAAAGAGAGCTGGGGATTGCACCTTCTTCATGGTTAACCCAGTGAGAGGGGTGACACTTTCGGTCAGCCCACCCTGGAACGCTGGCCATCTCACCCGCACTTCTTCTGGCCTTATTTTTGCTGTTACACTGATCTCTCTCTCTGAAATTCTGTTAGTTTACTTGTTGGTCAGCTATCTCCTTGTAGCCCTAGAGCCAGTCCCCTAGCATCCCACTGCGCCCCCCTTCCCTCAGTCTTTGAAAGGTCATGGACTGCTAGGCTCCAGTGGCAGGCCTGCACCCTGCAGGTAACATCGAAAGCCCGAGACTTAGCAATGGCCGAGGGCCTGGCATCCCAGGTGGCCTGCAGCCGACCTCCATGAATTCCTTGACATTAGCAACCTGGCAGCCATGCTGTGCCGTGGCAATGAACTGGACCCTTGTTGACAACCCCAGACTGGTCTTCAGGAGGCCTAGGGCTCCATCTGCTTAGAGCTACCTCTGCCAGCCCATTTCCAGGACAGGCTCTCTTCCAACTGCCCATTCTTTTCTTTTCTTCTTTTTTTTGAGACAGAGCCTCAAGATGTCACCCTGGGTAGAGTGCCATGGTGTCACAGCTCACAGCAACCTCCAACCCCCTGGGCTCAAGCGATTCTCCTGCCTCCGCCTCCCTAGTAGCTAGGATTACAGGCACCCACCACAACGCCCAGCCATTTTTTGGTTGCAGCCGTCATTGTTGTTTGGCCAGTCAGGGCTAGATTCGCCAGCTCAGGTGTATGTGGCTGGCATCTTAGCGGCTTGAGCCAAAGGTGCCAAGCCCCAACTGCTCATTCTTGAAAGTCTGATTCACAAAGATTAAAAATATATATTTAAAAAGTCAAAAACATACTTCCAGGACTGGGTATGGTGTCTCATGTCTGTAATCCTAGCACTCTGGGAAGGTAGAGGTGGGTGGATTGCTTGAGCTCAAGAGTTCTAGACCATCCTGAGCAACAGCAGGATGGTCTCTACCAGGCGTCCTCAAACTACAGCGCACGGGCTACATGTGGCCCACCTAGGACATTTATCTGGCCCACAGGGTGTTTTTGCTGCCGTTGTCTGTCCTGCTTACCAGCCAACTTGTCCAGGAGCCCACAGTCTGGCCCTCCAAAGATCTGAGGGACAGTGAACTAGCCCCTGTTTAAAAAGTTTGAGGACCCCTGATCTCTACTAAAAACAGAAAAACTAGTCTGCATTGGAGATACTCAGGAGGCTGAGGCAAGAGAATCGCTTAAGCCCAAGAATCTGAGGTTGCTGTGAGCTGTGAGGCCATGGCACTCTACCAAGGGTAACATAGACTCTGTCTCAAAAATAAATAAATACACAGACAAATAAACATGCTTCCAGGCCAGGTACGGTGACTAACACCTGTAATCCTAGCCCTCTGGGAGACTGAGGCAGGAGGATTGCTTAAGGTCAGGAATTAGAGACCAATCTGAGCAAGAACAAGACCTTGTCTCTACTAAAAATAGAAAAATCAGCCGGGTGTGATGGTGGGTGCCTGTAGTCCCAGCTACTTGGGAGGCTAAGATAGGAGAATGGCTTGAGCCCAGGAGTTTGAGATGGCTGGAAGCTAGGCTGATGTCACTGCTCTTAGCTGGGGCAACAGGGTGAGACTTTGTCTTGGAGGAAAGAAACAAAAAAGCTTCCAATGGAAATTTCACTGCATGAGGAAGGGTTCGATGTAAATATGCAAGCAAAGTGTCCAAGCTCCACTGTTCGGGAATGAAGGCTACAATCCTAATCTGCCACACATTTTCCCATATGTAGAAATAGAGATAATAATAGGGGCTCCTGGCTCGGCACCATAGCTCAGTAGTTATGGTGCCGGCCACATACACCAGAGCTGGCAGGTTCAAGCCCGGCCTGGGCCTGCTAAACAACAATGACAACTACAATTAAAGGGAGGTGCCTGTGGCTCAGTGAGTAGGGCGCTGGCCCCATATACCGACGGTGGCGGGTTCAAACCCAGCCCTGCCAAACTGCAACAAAAAATAGCTGGGCGTTGTGGCGGGCGCCTGTAGTCCCAGCTACTTGGGAGGCTGAGGCAGAAGAATCACCTAATCCCAGGAGTTAGAGGTTGCTGGAGCGACTCCGCTGCACCCTACCAAGGGCGAAAAAGTGAGACACTGCCTCTACAAAAAAAAAAAAAAAAAAAAAAAGACAACTACAATTAAAAAAAAAAATAGCCAGGCGTTGTGGTAGGCACCTGTAGTCCAGCTACTTGGGAGGCTGAGGCAAGAGAATCGCTTAAGCCAAAGAGTCTGAGGTTGCTGTGAGTTGTGATACCACGGCCTTCTAGTGAGGGCCACACAGTGAGACTCTGTCTCAAAAGAAAAAAAAAAAATAGGCTCGGCGCCTATAGCTCAACCGGCTAAGGCGCCAGCCACGTACACCTAGGGTGGCGGGTTCGAATCCCCAGCCCGGACCCGCCAAACAACAATGACGGCTGCAACCAAAAAATAGCCGGGCGTTGTGGCGGGCGCC
>CAUYQS010127635.1:0-16693 GCA_963574585.1 Otolemur crassicaudatus
GGAGGCAGGAGACTCGCTTGAGCCCAGGAGTTGGAGGTTGCTGTGAGCTGTAATGCCATGGCACTCTACCCAGGGGGACAGCTTGAGGCTCTGTCTCGAAAAAAAATAAATAAATAAATAAAATAAAGTTTATTTTAAAAATACCTCACTCTACAATTACTAAAACTGGGTGGTGCCTGTGGCTCAAAGGAGTAGGGCGCCGGCCCCATATGCCAGAGGTGGCAGGTTCAAACCTAGCCCTAGCCAAAAACTACCAAAAAAAAAAAAAAAAAAGAATACACACAATTATTGAAAAATACCTACTATATTTATAGTTTTATTTTTTAAGTTTTGTACCCATCTGGAATTTGTTTCAGTGTAAGAAGTAATGAAAAACTTCAACTGTTTTTTTTTTTTTTTTTTTGCAGATGACTATTACCCACTGATATTTACCAGCTTTTAAAAAAATACTAAATGTGGGCTTGGCATGGTGGCTCATGCCTATAATCCCTGCATTTGGGAGGCTGAAGCGGGTGGATCGTCTAAGCTCAGGAGTTTGAGGACAGCCTGAGTTAGAGCACGACCCCACCTCTAAAAATAGCTGGGTGCCTATAGTCCCAGCTACTGGGTAGCCTGCTGCAAGAGAATCACTTAAGCCCAAGAGTTTGAGGTTGCTGTGAGGTAAGACGCCAGGGCACTCTACCAAGGGTGACCAAGTGAGACTGTCTCAAGAAAAAAAAAATACTAAATGCAACTTTGGGTCTATTTCTGGACTTCTATATTAGGTCCATTAAAATCACCAAATAAATATTTTCACACTGAAATATTTAAAATAATGCTCTAAATCCTAAAAACTGTGAAAGCTGGCAGGTCATGCTCTGTCAGAATTTTCCTGCGATTTCTTTTTAATTGAGGAGGCTTTAAATTTATGAATTAACTTAGAGAACTGACAATCCTGAAATTTTGAGCAGTCCTATTCATAATATATACTTTTCCATTTACTCAAGTTTTCTAGGTCCCTCAGTAAAGTTTTCTTCATATATATACAACGCTTTTCTTGCAAAGTTTATTTCTAAGTATTTCATCTTTTTAGTTGTTATTGTAAGTGGGATTAGTTCTTTCACTATGTATTTTGTACTGTTTGTATAACCCATATCTACCGATTTTTTAATAACATAACTAGTAACCTTATTATTTTTGTCTGTGACAGTTTTTTGGTTGACTTCATTGAGTCTTACAGGTTTATAATGGTAATTCCCTTCTCCTTCCAATTTTTATATTCTTCTTGTCTAATTACAATGTTTAATACTTTCAAAACATGGTATGTATCAACATTTCCACTGACCCTCCTCTAGCAGATTTCCCAAGAAGTTAGGAAAACTAACTTAGCAAAACTAAGCCACCCAGGTATCTCTGCAACTGAAAAAAAAATTATTAAAATCATTATAGATTCTGTGGAGATCTTTGTCTCAAAGTGCCTAAAATCAACTTTGGGGCTGAATTTAGTTTAAGGATACCTCCTTTCATATTTGGGGAATTATGCTTCTTAAAAGTCCCCTTCCCTAAGTCTTATTTATATTAAAACTTATTCAATCAATTCTATCTGTCTCTAGAAAACACAACTTAACATGGGCTAGATCTCAATTTTGAGGGCCTCAGTTTCTTCTTGCATAAATAACAGCATTGAGCCAAGCTAGAAGTTTGTAAGTTCTGCTCAACCACAAGAATTCACCAATTCTTTTCTTTTTTTGGAGACAAGAGTCTTGCTTTGTTGCCCTCAGTCGAGTGCCGTGGCGTCACAGCTTACAACCTCCAATTCTTGGGCTCAAGCAATTCTCTTGCCTCAACCTCCACAGTAGCTGGGACTGCAGGTGCCCACCACAACACTGGGCTATTTTTAGAGACAGGGTCTCGCTTTTGCTCAGGCAATCCATCATCATCATCTGGCAATCACACAATTGCCCATTATGCTACCCTTCTCTAAGCCCAAAATATCCTTCCACATACTATGATTACTAAGGATTTTAATACATATTCGTAAGGCTTACAATTTCTAAATTTCAAGAAGCATAACAAAAGGATCCCTAAAGAAAGTACCTTCCAGGTGGTGCCTGTGGCTCAAGGAGTAGGGCGCCAGCCCCATATACCAGGGGTGGCAGGTTCAAGCCCGGCTGCAGCCAAAACTGCCAAAAAAAGAAAGTACCTTCCACCTTAGGTACTTTTGTGTTACTGAAATAGGTTCAAAGAAAAATTTAGCTCCCCAGGTCTCTTGACCTTATTCTGAATCTACTAGCCCCTGAATCTACTTCCATGTCTCATCCATCTATGGCAAGCCTGCCATGCCTCCTGCAGACTCTGAGATGATTTTAGGCACGCTTGTCCATTTGCTAGTCCACTGCCTTATTTCTGATTCCACCCTGGTGCTCAGGAGATGCTGCTGGGAAAAGATTCTACTTAGTTCCTCATCTGATGTTTTATATAATAAAAGTAAAGAATTTGACTTTGCAGCTTAAGTACTGTTACTGAGTGTTCCTCCAGGAAAGCAGACAATGGGATTGGAGTAGGCCATTAATTTACTAAGAAAACAGAAGTCTCTACCTAATCAACTCTTCTTCCCTGGGAACACTCTAAGAAGGCTATGTAGATTAGAAACCAGCAGAGAGATTTACATTTCTACATGCTGGACTTCAAACTATCATCAAGGAAAGAAAGCCACTTGAAACAGGACAAATTTTATGAATTCTTGGGAGATGAACATAGGACCAAGACACTAAGCAAACTGGCCACAAACCTGACACACAGTTACTAAACACACAGAAGCTCTCTGCTTCAAGGTGGTCAAATACCCTGAGATATTATTTTACATATCAGTATGAAATGGTAAAGACCCTCTACTGCTACATTTACAGTGTCACTAAAACACTGATGACTCTAAAGATATATGGGTACAGGTATCCAGGCTGAGGACACAGCTATTCACGTGTCTGGCAAACTGAATCCCTAAGCAGAAAGAATTTATCCTTCATCTAGTCCCCTATATCCTGGCTGCCCATACCAGGAACATCATTATCAAAATAATATTTAAAGTGATTTAAAGTGAAAACCCTCCAACAGAGTTGTATTTTGCACCTATCTGTGTGAATTACTTTTTTCAAATACCGAAACTGAATGCTTACTAAGGGCAAACAACTTGCTGGATCCATATTAAAACACAGTTTCAATCACATCATTTGGGGAATGACTCTTTTTATCTGGGAGACCTGGAGTGTAAGAGGCTTGGCATGACTTCAAGTGAAAGAAAAAGTCCAAATATGCTGCTGCCTAGGAGAGTCCAAAAACCCTCCTGAGCCTTCCTTTGTTGGGCCCCCCTTGCAGAAAGCAGATAAAGGAAGGCAATTCAAGGTTCTCTTCGTAGTCTCATGCCTTGGGCTAGCCGTTCACCCCTTAGCTTTTGGGTGTGTTCCTGTAGGTAATGCAAGCAACACTTATCCTACCTCCTTCATATGAACACCCGACCTGGGAACCCCACGCAAGAACAATGTCCCAAACTGTCTTAAAAGACTTTTGTGAATAAAAGTAATTCCCACATACACGCACTCGCATCTTCTCTCCCATATAGTATTTCTGGGTTTTTCTTCTTTTAAGGGATGTTTAAAACATTTTCATCAGAGTGCTGTGCAGCCACTGCCTAGTGATGGATGACTTATGGATTATGATGTGATCCCTATTATGTGGAAAATGGAAAACACTATACCTTCTCCGTGTCCCTTCACAGTAGACAATCCAATGATCCAATGATAACTGCATTAAATACTGAATATGTGTATATAACCAAAAGATATGGTTTGTTGGTTAATGAAAGGTAAATCAGCGAAATGACATTTTTAGAAAAATTATACTTGAAGTTAAAAAAAATTCTCCTCACCCACTTTTTTGTGGGTAACCAGGCTTTCAGCTGGAAATAAAAGAGTTTTCAGAGAATGAAAAGATACTGTTACTCGCATGCCTTCTCTCAGGGCTTCTCGAAGTATATGTCTTTGGGAAGTAATTCCATGCCTAAAGTTTTTTATACCAGGATGATTTTTAGTTCCGTTGTACAATAATATAGGAATCCCCTTGTTATCTAAGCAGATTATGAAATATTTTACAAGTATGTAAGTCCTGTCTGAAAGCTACAGAACAATCCAGCACATCATCTATTCTGGCCAAGAAATGAAAATATGGGAACACAACCTTCTATTAAACAACCAAAATGACTCTTCCCATTTACCCACAAAGAGAAGTTCAGTATTATTTAACCTTTTCCCTAATATGGTCAATATTAAAAACACTTCACTTAGGAATTTAGTGAACTCAAAGTAAGCTTGAACTGGAAATGCCGTGGAGAACTGCCATTATGTCCATAATTCAACTTTGTGTTATTCAGTGCAAGCTAAGAGACAGCTTTTGTATACCACAAAATATGAACTACACATTTCTGAAAGGTCATGGGAACACTAGCAGATAAGAATAAAGTGAATTAGTGAAAAATGAACCAGTGCAGATTTTTACACCAAAAGTCAGTGTTAATATAATTTCTTATTAACAAGGTCTTATTGGTCTCTCAGAAATGAAAATCTATAATATTAAAATAACTTGCTAAACATTTCATAAAACTGTTCGGATTTTTCCCTCCACAAAGCAGATAAAAGTTTCTCCTTTGCCTCTTTGTGTACAACGTGTTGTTTGCCTTAAAAAAGTAATTTCCTGAAAATGCATTTTTCCTTCTTATTAAGAACCCCAGTGACTCAACGGCTAAAAAGTAAAATCTTGAAGAGCTGAAAAAGATTTAGCTTGATATTAAATTATATTTTCATTACCATTAAAATACTTTTTGAAGTTCACTACAAGTGTTGATGTAAATTACTGCCTTAAAAAGCATGTGTGTATTTTTTGATAAAAACAAAACCTCATACATTGTAAAGGTTTCATGTATTAAAAAACACAGAAAGACATTTCAAATAGAAAACTAGCTTACATTCTTTCTGAAGAACAAACACATTAAATTAAAACTTCAAGGCCAATGAGACTCAAAAGGAAAGACTAAGTCCTTATAATTATGTTTGGGAGCCAGGAAGCATGTTACAAATGAGACTGGAACTTTACAAGTAACTCTAGGTCAAAAGGATACACAGTTGACGACAATTTCCAAGCTAAAAGCATCATAGTATAAATAAAAATAAAGAATGTAATACCACCATTCATAGAAAACAGGAAGATGGCCTGTGTATATTGAAAAAAACCCACTAAATTGTAAAGGGGGTTAAAAAGAATCATTTTACTGGCTTATCTACTAAAATTTTCAAGAAAATACTAAATTTTTAAAGATGCATGATAGACAGGAATAAAAACTATAACTAATTGCCAAAATTACTAAATCACTTATCTTTATTAAATCTTAAGAAATAAAATTAAGTTTTTAAAATATTAATGCTATATGAGTATGAAGAAATATAAAATTAATTTCTCAAAATATTCTTTACTTGCATATTCTAACAATTAGTTTATGAGCTATGTCAATATTTTCAATCAAATAAAAAATGTTGTCATTAAAATAGTACATTTGCACAAATCTAGTCTATTTTTTAAATAATTTAAGAAATAAGAAGTATAAAGATAAAAATCTTAATATGCAGTTTGGTAAAGTTCAAGTCAGTCTTTGAACAACACGTTTATCTATCCAGTAAAGCTTGTGTTAATGCGATGTAAGAGTTTGGCAAATTCAACTTTAATGGAGCATAAAAGTGCTTTTGCTTGAAAGTGAGATCATTTTTAAAAATTCAAAGCATGATCACTTTTTCTTTTTTTTGTAGGAACAATCTGATACAAGCAGCAAAGCTTAAATAAACTAGAAACATTTCAAATGATCCATAAAGGATTAATAAGCACCACAGGAAGTCCTATAGGCTCAGCGTATACATTTTCCATCTTTTCCCCCCATGATGGGCATGATATGAAATTCTAAACAGAAGTGAAGTTTCAAAGTCTCTGAATGTTAAAGGGCTATTGTGTTGAGGTGAGAGGTCGCAACTTAGGGATCTCTAATTTGAAATGGATCAAAATTACAATGGTATTAGGACTAGAATCATTCAAATTTGGACATTCAATTAAAAAGGTCTTTATTGCTGATGGTAATAGCCAGTGGTCAGAAGCAAAACTAAGGCAAAGGAGTACTGGTAAGCTATAGGCCACTAATATAACAAGAACAAAATGACAGCTATTATTTTGGCAGAGATAATCTATGCTGAAACACAAAACACACGCACACAATTTCTTTCAATACAATTTTCTTGTCTTCCCACTGACTTCTGTGATTACCACAGAAAGCAGGGTTCTAAACACATTTCTCAATTGAATCTTCAATCAATAATAGTAAAAAATTCAGATGGAAGATACGAGAAAATGCATTATGGCATTAGTAACTGTTTGCGAAATAGGCTGAACTTATCAATATGCACAGAAGTTGATAAGAAACCTCAGATACCTAAAACATCCTATTTTTGTCACCCCAAAGCTCAGTCACACTGCCTGTGCTCATCAAATCAAAATTCTTTTCATTATTAGATTGTCAACCTTCCTTCTTAATCATTAGATTTGTTAATTCTTTGAGAATAAATATACCTCATAAAAATTCCCTGATTTAAATAAAAAGTGTAAATAGCCCCAAAAAGTACAATGGCCAAATTTCTATAAAAGAGCAAATGCCATTTTTTTAATCTATAAATAAACATAATTACAACACTGCACTGGGTCCTAAATTGAAGTCAGTAAGATCATAGTTCTTTAGTAGGTGCCCAAGTTTACTCCTTGAGTGAACACTAAGAATGAGGGAAAATTATAGCTTAGTTTTTATACAAACTTTAGAATATGCATCTTTTAAAATATCCAGTGTTTTAACAGTTCCTTGACAGAAGCATAAATTATTCATGCTACTACAATGATATTTACTTTCTTGAAATGAAACTCAAATAGTGAGTAGTGTGACATTTAACAGTACCAGTAAATGTTGGGATCAACAAGAGAAAAGCCTAAAAACAGACAAACAAAAATGTGTCTCAAGTAAACAGCCTTAACATTGGAGTAGAATTATCACCCTCTTGTTAACTAGCTACCTCTGAGAATACAGAGGGCCCGGACTAAGGCTTTGATTTTATTGCTAATTCACATTACCATTAGCTGATGGGAAACAGAAATGAAGTCAATGATTTCTAGTCATAAATTCAATCCTTTACTGAACATCTATTTTGTTCTTTGAACTTTCTAGCAACTTGATAGACTGGGATACAAATTGTCACTCATGTGGAAGAGGCTTTTTGAAAAGAGTTTATGGGCTTTGAATCAGAGAGGCCCAAATTTAAATCCTAGCTCTACAATGTATTATCCTTTGAACACAGGCTGAGTTTCTTACTATAAGATTCAGCATCCTTATCTGTAAAAATGAAAAAAATACCACACACTTCACAGGGTTACACAACATGTATGTAAAAAGGTGCTTCGCAAAAGGGTTTGACAGCTCAAGAAATTAGTCTTTCTTCTTTCTCCTGCTCTCCAAAAGTCTACATCATTATAGGGAACAAAATTATTGCCAGATAAAATAATATGACTATGAGAAAATATATTGCAGAAATTGAGGATGTAAAGTAATACATTCAAAGTTCTTTGGGGATTCAGAGAAAAAAAATCATAGCTGTGATGTCCAGAAAAAGTAAGACGGGGTTGAGTCTTAAAAGGTAAGGAGAATTTCAACAGACAGAGATGGCAAGTAAGTGAGGACAGTCCCAGCAGTTGAAAAAACAAAGTCTGTCTAGAAGAATGATGATATTACAGTGGTGCTGAATGGGAGAGTCTATGGGGAGGGAAGGCTGGATTATATGTCTCAAATGCCAGAATAAAGAGCTTGGCTATTAGTCTGCATTGATTTAATTAAGCCACTAGAGCACTCATGAGTGTGTATATAGTGTGTGTTATATTCCAGAGCAGTGATTTTCTTACTTACTTACTTTTTTTTTTTCCAGACAGAATGTCACTGTTGCCTTTGATAGAGTGCAGTAGCGTCACAGCTCACAGCAACCTCAAACTCTTGAATTCAAGCAATTCTCTTGCCTCAGCCTCCCTTGTAGCTGGGATACAGGTGTCTGCCACGATGCCCAGCTATTTTTTTTTTAGCTTGTTTGTTTGTTTAGCAGGCTCCGACGGGTTCAAACTCACTGGCCCCAGTACATGTGCCCAGCGTCCTAACCACTGAGCTACAAGTGCCAAGTCCTAGAGCAGTGATTTTCAACAGGTGTGCCACGGCAAACTGGTGTGACATGGTAAGATCCTAAGAGTGCCACAAAAATTTTTAAAGACCACTAATTAAATTCTTTTTGAAAGCACAGTAAATATATTATTTCTTTACTCTTTTTTTGATCAACATAATTTAACTGTGCCACAAAAGTTTAACTGTAGGTTCAAGTGGGCTGTGAGATAGAAAAAGGTTGTAAAATACTGCTCTAGAGTGATATAAATATCAAATAGGAGGCTACTTAAAAAGCTAATGTCAAAAAATTGTCCAAATTCATTATAACTCATATAAAGGGCAACCATGACTTAAAAAAAAAAAAAAAGAGTTCCAGAGAAACAAAAATGAAGAGCGATCTGAGCTACTTACAGATGTTTGGGGGGGAGGAGGCATAAAGGAAGGTAGGTATACTCAATTGAACATTGAGCAAGGTGTACAGTGGGCAGTAAGGCCTCGAACAGAGAGAACATTTAGATTAACTATGGGTAAAAACTTCTGAATATAGAGCTTGTGAAGATGAGAAGACAGCCCAGCAAGAGATTGCAGCAGTACCATTAATGCAAAATATTCAAAAGATTTTCAAAGCACACTGGCAGAAAGATAGATTTCTCAAGATGCAGTGTTTTCGCCTGGGTGACCCACAGGCAACATGTTAGTTCCACAATTTATGACTTTTGGATTAAAGCTGGGAGAGGGGGGTGTCCTTCCAGACATGGAGAGCCCTTAATGATAGCACAGCTACAAAACTGCACAGTGATCAAGAGTTACTGAACTAAGAAAAACCTTGGCAAGTACTCCCTCAATTATTTTGGCCTTTGGGCATTTCAATGGGAAAGTACTCATTGATATTATTCTTTTTCCAACATTCATTTTATAGAATATCAAGACAGAGTCAAATGTTGACTTACTATGGTAAATAGAGGGGGAAAAAGCCTGCTTTGATTTCCTTTCCTTTATTACCACCTTGGTTTTGTGTTTTAGAATGTCGATTAGGTTTGAAAAGAGGGTAGAAGATGGTGGGGGGGGGTGCACGATCTTCTCTTCAATGAAGACAAAAGATAGCAGCTATTTCATTCTGCTACGTGAGTATGCTACCCCCCACAATTCTTTCACCATTATATTAAGCTGTGATTTTCAATAGAGTCCTGAAAAATGTATTACATTTTACCTTTTATTCTAAAAAAAAATTAGTAAGCAATTATAGGGAAAGGATAAAAGTAGGGCAAAATGGTTTTGTTTTTTTAGACCAGCTAAAATTTTCAGAGTTTAAAATGACTAGAAAGGCAAACTGTTAGGTATTCAGAAGGAAAATGTGAATGTTTTCCCAAAGGCATTATTAACAATTAATAATCATTACACTGGTGCCTTGTTTACCTGACCTTGTGTAAATTCAGCAGCCTGGTAATTAGACCCATATTTTGCACATTTGTATATTTCCATGCATAGATTTGACTCATTCATTCATCCATTAAAATTTGCTTGACAGACGTAGATGAATAATCAAGCTACAATTTGTATTTACTGGATTATAGAAAATTGCCCAAACTGTTAAGTTCAAGGAAAGCGCATTCTTGTCTCTCTCTTGTGACTGATGTAAAAGCAATTACACATCAGAGGATTGCCCCAAAGCTCTCAGAAGAAGTGGCACTGCTTTTGCAATCTGGGGTCTTTAACGGTATGTTTTTTTCCCCTGAATGTACAAAGATTGTTTAAAGATTAACTCTAACACAAGGAAGAAAATATCCTTGTGCATGAAAGTTTATCATTTAACTAATTACAGTGCCATGTTATAGTAAAAAGCGATGTTCTGATTAACCTTCTACATCCAAAATAAAATAAACAACGATGTAGCATTACTCTGCAAAAACACTGCAAAAGCAGTAAAGGTTTAAAGAGGCAAAATAAGGCAACTTTTTTGGAATAGGTTTACAATAAATACTCCTTCCCCATGCCCCCTTTTAGAAAACAAATATTAACAAGATCTAACCAGACCTCTCCCTCCTATTAATGAGAAACAAACGTCCTGTAAGAGGCCATTATTAATGTATTTTCATGCAAAAAAGCAGAGAACATTTTAGTGCTAACAGCTCCCTAAATCCTGATGTTCAGTACTAGCCAAACATGCTGTCATGTGGAACTGTATTTTACACTATAGTATTTATTTTGCTTTTGCAGTCACTAACCGAACCATCGCTAATATACGTTTTCTGGTCCAAGGTACAGTATTTCTTTTACACAGCTGAAGATACAACAATTTTGCTGTCTTAAATCCATCTCTTCAAACTGCTTATTTTGATTGTGTACTTTGGAAGAAAAGGAGTGATTCCTGACTTTAAAAAAAGTGTGTGTGCAACTAGCATTATCAGATCTTTTTTAAAAAGCATAGCCAGCAGTATTGGATTTTTAAAACTCTTGGAGCATAAATCAAATTTTATTTAAAAACATACATAAAAATGCAAGTAGACATTTTATATAATCTTTACTATGGACATTTAGCTCCACAACTGAAAAAGAAATGAGGGCTTGCTCAGAACTTGTTTTCAGAAACATTTCTGTTAACATTCATGTAGCTCAAAATTTGACTTGAAGCAGATTCATTAGACAGCATAAGTGCCTTAATTATAAATTCAACAAACAAAAAGTTTCCCTAAACTTCCAAAACATGCAACTGATTCATTTTAACATTACCAAAACCTAATTTGTTTCTTCTGAATAACCCATCTCTTCTTCCTATAAAACAAATGTCATGATGGATATCAGACATTTTGACTTCTGTGATGATGGCCTAAAATCACCCTAAAGATTGCCAAAGAATCAGGTAAAGTATTAGTTTAGAAAAATGAGTTGCTTTTACAATCTATGTGCTTACAAATACAGAAATGGAATTCAGATGCTTCTAGTGAGTGCGACTTCAAATAAAACTGAATGTCAGCTAAGTCCATGGCATCGTAATAGGTGTTTCAGAGGATTTGCGTCAAGACCACACAATCCTGGCAGCTTAACATGATAAAACAACTTTAATTTTAAAGCCAAGCACAAAAGCTATGTTCCTGACTCTTGGCTTCAATAGAAACGTTGGGGGAATCTTGGGGGTGGGGAGAGGGTGTAGTAGGATTTTAAAAGGGGAGGGACTGCTGCCCAAGGACTCAGAGGCTGCTCAGACAAAGCTTTACCCAGTGTGTGACTTAGATGATTTCTTTTTGGTTTGTTATTTGGTTGGCTGTCTTTTGCAAGGTTTCAAGTGTTGCAAATTGCGCTTCACTCTACTGGTTAAAGAAAAAGGAAGAAAAGCAGAAAAAAAGCACAGCTGTTCTATCAACTGCTAGTGATGGTCTGATAAAAAAATGCCATCTAAACTAGAGTCCATTCTCTTGCTGTAGCTTATTCCTGCAGAGTTGTTTCTACCACCACCTTCAGAATGGAAATGAAATACTACTGCATTGTTATTGTCCAAAAATATTTAATTCTGTATCACATACTCAAGTTAGCTTCTAAAATGGGAAATGGCCATTGTAAAGGTGAACAGAGGAGAGAGGTTCCCTGCAATCAAGGCCATACAATTCTATAATGAGCCTTTCACTGCTGAACTATCTTCTTTATGGTCCATTAGTTGCACCATAACTGCCAGTTAAGTATGAACGGGGAGGAGGTTCTAATTACGTTAGGAAAAGAAGGCTGGGTATGATTAGCTTTTCTGAGGCTCCCTCCTCAGAAAATAGAGTCTGGATCTGATACTCTATTACCAGTCACTTTCCTACCTACACTGATTTTCCTGAACATGTCACCAGCAACACACAGCATATGAGCAGTAACAGCTCTCCAATAGGAGGCAAAAGCCAAGTGGGTCCTATAACTCTTTTGTAAGAATGCATTTGTACAAAGCCAGGGATAGGAAAAAAGCATACAAAAACAGACAAATACATGCACACATATATAAATAGTGCTGAAGGTGTCTCAAAACTGTTTATCTGGATATGTAGTTGTGAGGTTAACAGAAAAAGGTATGACTGCCCAGTTTTAAGAGAACCTACACCAACAAGAAGCAGCCAGTTACCTGGTTATGGTCTAGGGGGCAAGAAGAGTGTTATTAAGTAAAAGGAAAGATCGGCATTATACTTTTGGTTCAAGTAGCAACCAAGAAATGCAAAGAATTATTTTAAGGTGAAAATATGCACTGTGTATGTGTATGTGTGTATAATGCAAAAGTGGGTTTAACTTCTTAGAGATTCCTAAGGTGACTGAAGTTTAGATAGCAAAAGAGATTAAATATGACAGTCTGGAAAATACTGTCTATTGGCTGTGGAGTCATTAATAATAATAATGGCCTGGCTATTCCAGTAAACATAAATGCTACACCCACAGTTTTTCTGAAAGTTTCAAAAATCACTCCCTTGCTCAAATAAATAAATCCTGTGTCAGCAACGTCCCTGACACTACGCTTTGCTCAGGTGACATGAAGTAAAACACAACACTACATGGCACAGCTTGTGTTCACAAAGAGATCATGGCCTGTGGGGAAGAGAGCCAATCAACTTGGCAGCAGGTGCCATCACAGAGGTGTGTACAAAGAATGATAGGAGCATGCAGGAGAGAGTAAGACATCTTGCCTGGAGAGCAGAAGATTTTCCATAGACTATGCCATTGAAGGCAAAAGAATTTCAAAAAATGCAGTATCGTGAATGGTGGGGTGTGGTTCTAGGTACAGGAGATGGCAGGAGTGAAGGCATGGAACTAGCAAGCACGTGAGATCTCTGAGGAACACCAACTTGCCCATTGTAGCATAGTGAGAATAGAGAAGGTGGAAAGGACAGCTTGGGGCCTAATGCAATGCTACAGAATTTTTATCAGTAAAAAATGAGCAATCACGGAAGGTTATTAAGCTGGAAGAGGACATTATTAACTCTGTTTTGATAGATAATCCTGGAAATGATGTGGAGAACAGATGGATATAGGAATAGAACAAGACCAGGAGATCAATTAAAAAGCTGAGGATGAGATGACCAAGAACTGAATTAAAGTAGTAAGCAAGAAGAGTAAAATACAATGTAAGAATACATACAACACCAAGATATCAAATATGGGCAACCTGTGGGCTTCCGTTATCCAAGGCTGGGAAATATTGGAGGGTATTACGAGCTTACAGAATACTATGAGGAACAAACTAGTTGGCGTATGAAAATGCTTTGAAAACAGCAATGCACTGTGTACTATACAATGCATATTGGCATAATAAATACATAGAATCCTCTCCTTTTCAAATCACTTTTCTCTTCCTTGAAGGCACATAAAATACTATGGGTACATGAGAGCCGAAGCAAAGTCCAGACAGCTTATCTCAGTCCTGACAACTCCTATAGACAGGTAGCTAAGTAAAACTTGTTCACAAGAGTTTCAAAGTTCCCACAGGAACCCTGAAGAAGACCAAAGCATTCCAAAAGATGGATAGTCCTGCATTTTTATTCAAATTCCTAGATATGGAAGAATTTATAGAATCTCTTTTCTGATATCTCATCCCTACAAGGAACACTGAGAAATGCAACTAGGGAGTGCCTCATTTTGACTTTCAGATCCTGTTCATGGAATGGTAGGGTGAGCAAAACTAGGCACTTCCCACAGTTTGGAAGTTGGAGCTAGTCCAAAAGAAACTATGGTGAAACACAGTCAAGGCCTGGGAGGGTGGTGACAGAATTGATGATCTCAGAATTACACTAGAAGGCTAGAAAGACTATTAATTCCTCCATATACTCAAGATCAGATAGTATCACAAAATTATCATATAGGTCTCCTAGAAGAGATACAGGGAAGATGACATTTCTATACACAAATATTCCTCACCTCGGTTTATACAATCATATCCACAACAGAGAAGAGACAAAGTTGAGCAATGCTAATTATATGCCATTTGTCAAGTGTCAGCAATATATCCAAAGACTTAATAAAGATGGTAAATTCCCATTAAAAAAAGTTTAAAACTTAAAAAGATGCAATGGGCTGTTCTCATAAAATCATTTTGGTCACATGGAGAACTCATTTTATTGTAGAAATTTAATTCCCTTCTTAAGTATATGATCACCTTGATATATATACAACTGTTATTTCATGTTCTCATATATAATTCATCCAAATCACATGTTAAAATACTCATGGTTCTTTACATTACGTTAGAATTCATTCACATGGAGTTTCTGAAGGATTTAGTAATTACCTGGTGAATTTTTAAAAATAGTGATGCCCTGGCCCCACCCCTAGAGGTTATCTACTGTGCCAGGGTGAGCTAAGTTATCAGATATTCTTTCTAAAAACCTACCCAGATGATTCTATCATGCAGCCAACATTCAGATCTGCTGTCTTTGCCTGGTAAAGAGACAAGCATGTGATAAAAAAGAATTACTGGAATGAAGAAAAATTCCAAATGCAGCATTGATAGAGTAAATGGTTACCTGGGGCAATATCAAGATTTCTAGGATGTAGGTACTTAATTCCCAAATAGGACTGGAGTGTACATTATCATTACTTGCTGGTAAGTGTAATATTAAAGTTCACTGTTTTATTTTTACTTTTTTAAGCAGCTTGTTTTGAAAAAAACTGTATATTCCTATTTGTGAAATATTCAAATAGAGAAAAGCAATATAGAAACATAAAAACCGCCTATAACTTTCACCACTCAGATATGATTTTTGCTGTATGTTAAATATCCTTTAAGAAATCTCTCTCTAGGCATATAAACATAGATAAATATTGATATAAATCTATGACTTTTACAAAAGTGACATCACATTATATAAGCTGGTGTTTTTTAATATTTGGAAGTACTGTGTGGCCAAATATTTGACCCAATAAATAATGATTTATAAAATACATTTCTAAAAAAACTTTTTTAGGCTCCACACTCATAGCTCAGTGGTTAGGGCACTGGCCACATGCACTGTGGTGGGCACTTGTAGTCCCAGCTACTTGGGAGGCTGAGGCAAGAGAATTGCTAAAGCCCAAAAGTTTAAGGTTGCTGTGAGCTGTGACAGCACCACATTCTAGGGTGATATAGTGAGAGTTAGTCTAAAAAATAAAAAAAAAAAAAAAAACTTTTTTAGAGACAAGGTCTCTCTATGTTACCCAAGTTGGTCCCCAATTCCTGGCCTCAAGTAATCCTCCTATCTCAGCCTCCCAAAGTGCTGGGATTATAGGCATGAGCCACTGCACCTAGCAACAAAATTAATTTTAAGGGCTGCATATTATATAGGTTATTTTTAACATTTCACAGGTGCTTAGTAATCTTTTGAGAACCAAATGATTTACCTGTAACTTTCTGAACTATAGAAATATCATAACAAAAAATTATATAGTTGCATTTCTATATACTAGGGAATACAATTGGAAACCAAAATTTAAAACAAAACTATAGCTCCTCTCAAAATGTACTTTTTAGGTATAAATCTAACAAAACATTCCGAAGACTTGTATTCTGAAATCTATAAAATGCAATGAAAAAAAAATGAGGACCTAAATAAACAAAGAGACATACTGTGTTCATAGATTGGAAGACTTGACATAAAAATGAATAACGATGTCAATTCTCCCCAACATGATACAGACTTAACACAATTCCAATAAAAATCCTAGCATGATTATCTTTGTTGATAAAAAAGCTGACTCTAAATTTTATATGAAACAGAAAAAGGAGAATAATGAAAACATTTTTGAAAATAAACTGGAGGCATCACACATATAAGACTATAAGGCTACAGCAATCAAAACTGTGGGACTGGCAAAGGGATAAACAGAAAGATCAATGGAAAAGAACAAAAACCCAGAAAAAGACCCACGCGAGTGTGCTCAAAGGTTTTTGACAAAGGTGCAAAAGTAATTCGTGAAGAAAGGATAGTTTTTTTAGTAAGTGGTCTTTCCCTTTCCCTAAGTCTAATACCTTATACAAAAATTAACTCAAAATGGATCATAAACCTAGATATAAAACATGAGTTCTTAGACATGAGACTAAAAGCACAATCTAAAAAAGAAAAAACTGTTAAATTGGACTTGATCAAAATGTAAACGATTTGTGCTGTGAAAGACACTACCAAGAGAATAAAAAACAAGCCACAGGCTGGGAGAAAATATTTACGAATCACTATCCTACAAAGGACTTATAACTAAATACTCTCAATATTCAACAGTGAAACAACAAAGAATCCAAATAAAAAATGGGGGAAAACTTGGGACACTTCACCAAAGAGGATATGAGGGGGAAATAAGAAAAAATGTTGGCTCGGCGCCTATAGCTCAACCGGCTAAGGCGCCAGCCACGTACACCTAAGGTGGCGGGTTCGAATCCCCAGCCCGGACCCGCCAAACAACAATGACGGCTGCAACCAAAAAAAAAATAGCCGGGCGTTGTGGCGG